>JAFBJT010106907.1:114975-148265 GCA_016785325.1 Chascanopsetta lugubris | reverse complement strand
GCAGTGTGTGTGTGTGTGTGCTACTTGCAAATACATGATGTGAACTTTCTGTGGCCTGGAGGATTTTTTCTTTTTTTTTTTCTTTGCTGAGGCAAAAACATTGAGAACTTTCTATTTTCAATTTCTGTGTTCTACTTAGAACAGCATGTATCAGAACCTTTGAGCCGGCGATTGGGTGACTCATCAATAGGTGACACAGGGCAACGAAACAGGAATGTGGAAATGTCACAGATTATTACTTTTACAGGCATGAATGCTCAAACCTCTAAACAATGTGGTTGTCAAATGTTGTGCGGGTGTGTGTGTGTGTGTGTGTGTGTGTGTGTGTGCCACAGAGTGACACAGATTGTAGCACAAACCCAGTTATATGCTCACATCAACCAAACACAGCTTTAACAGAGCTATAAAATCAGTCTGCAGTTTCTGGAGAAACAAGCTCAGACTCTAACGGAGCTGGAGTCAACATCACTTTTGTCGAGCTGCTGTCAAGAGGACGAGTGTGGGTGGTGGGGGTGGGGGGGTGTGGGGTGTGTAATGGGGTCTAAAGACAGCCGAGAGGAATCCAAGGCCACAGAGTAAATACATGTCCTTCTCAATATTGGCATCGCCTTTCAATTGTAATTCATTCTGAACTTCATTTTGCACTTCGTCACTGCACTGTGCGCTTTGCTCATACAACAGAAGTTTGGGATTTCTAACCGATTTAAACTCTGGATGTATCTGCATCTTCTTTCTTGTACACTTGTGTATTCTTGTTTTATGATGTATCTATATGTTTATTTGTGTCTATGTGTTTTTATAAGTGTAACTGTTCCTGGTGGGGCCTCCCAGCCAAATGAGAATTGGTTCTCAAACATTGTGACCTGGTCAAATAAGGGTCAAACAAAATAAACTACAATAAATACATTTCTAGTGAAAGAGACAATAAAAAACGGGCTGATTATTCACAACTTTAACTTTCAAAATAAATAAATAAAATAAGCTATAATTGAGATTTAGCCCAATAAATCTGCGTAAGAGATTTAAAAAAGAGCCAACGTAGCACTATTTTTAATCGATACACTTCAACAACGATCATTAAAGTGAGTCATTAACACAGAGAACTGGCCAAATGGACGAAATGGCCCATACTGACTGACCCCTGGGATGCACTGGAGTGTGACTGGCAGCAGGACACATCCAGTGGGGGCAGGTTGCAGGAAGAGGCAGGTAAACCGTGTCCCTGAGGTCTAAGTTAGTCATTCAAGAAACTTTTCTGTGTGATGTGATCGATTCAGGGAATCCATGCGTTCGTTTTGCCTAAACCAAAAATCACAAGGAAATGTGAGTCAGAGGAAATGCATTCCAGTCTTTCATCCCTCAATAGAGAAAGGACTTGATTGTCATCACCACTGAAATAAGCCAATCGTAATAAAATCCCCTGAGCTGTGTGTGTGAAAGAGAAGCCTTACAGTGGTGTCGTTATCCTCCATCTTTAATGAGGTCGGCACTGAGAGCTGGGATCTGTTCAGACTAACCATGTTGCAACATTTCAGGTGTTTATCCATCAGCCCACGGAAGCAGGCTCATGATGACTGCGGCAGGGGAATAAATTAACTGGGATGAACAACATCACTAACAAACGGACGGTTATTTCTTGGTGCGAGATGAAAAATACAAAACAAAGGGGCCAACTCAGCGGAAAGAAGTGTGTTTTGTGCAAGTTTAGTATTGATTGTTGTTGTCCAGGTACATATGGGAGAGGGAATTTGTTGAAAGGTATTTCTAAAGGGTGAATTACTGTGTACTTGCTGTGGAAGTAAACTAGCAGTCGCGTTGAACTAGGAATGATGATGCGCATCAGGTTTTTGTTTTGAGATGTTTAATTTTGGCATCTTGTTCCAGGTGACCTCATCACAAATACTGTGATGTATGTCACTGTGCGTCTTGTTTGTGTAGGATACAAAAAAGGGACGGTTGTGGAAGACAAGAACCAGTCATTTGGATCTTGTCGCTAAGTTCGGAAATGCAGAGGTGAATCAAACACGTGGCATTCCATGTATTTATATGGATTTTGAGTCTATGACGCAAACATGTGTTAAAGATGTAAACATTCACTTAGATGAAATAGATCTGCAAATACTGCCGAGAACCATGGAGAATTAGTTTTCAGAGAATTAGCAAACATTTGCCTCTTGTGTTAGTTGCAAAGTAATTTGAAGGTGAAACTAAATGATCTAGACATGAATGCAGTAGTGCCGAGCATAAAAACAAACATTGTTCCTATACAACTTCATTACTTTTGATATAACCAACAAATAAATACCAGGTACTGCTGCTTATTCGCAGTTCAAGGACAATAAACGGGTAGAACACAACATTCGGATGACTTCACATTTGTCATCCTTGAACGAGTTGATCAGTTTTTTGCATTTTGATCAGGTCATCCTCATCGCTGCAGTTGAATACTGTTTGCCCGTGTTATTACGGTTATCTTTTACACGCCAGGGGAACCGCTGAGAATAAAAGCTTCTCTGGATCCGAGTTTGCAGGATTGGGAACGACGAGAGAATTCAGCGGAACGACAGGAACAAGACGGTGGAGTATTGCTTGTGAATGTGTTTTCATGCATCCCTCTCGGGGATGTACACATGCTCAGTGATGGATGGGGCGGGGGAAGTCGCACCAGTCATCAACTGTGGGCGACACCGAGCAGATGGAACAGGGCGGCAGTCTTGGAGGACGTGAACTCCTGAACTTTAGATTCAGAATCATCTCTGCCACTGAGAGGCACTACCACGGGATGGGATGTGTGTGTGTGTGTGTGTGTGTGTGTGTGTGTGTGTGTGTGTGTGTGTGTGTGTGTGGGGGGGGGGGGGGGGGTGTCCTTGAACTGGCTTTCACACACTGGCTGCACAGTATGATGTCCACACACTCAATGTCTCTTTCTGTGGATGTCATCTGTCACCTATTCATGTCTATTTTTCCACCCCCCCCCCCGTCTATTTTTCCCCCCCCCCCCCCCTTTTCTTAATCTCTAATGGACCAACCTGTCTCTCTCTGTCCCTCGCTCTATCCCTCTTCCTCTGCCTCGCTTTGCAGGTAACTACCCATCAAGTCACTAAGTGACCCCTCCAAAATACTCGTCACCCTGTGGACCGTCCGGTTGCTCTGAGGGAGCTGTTGTTCGAAGGCTCGTGTGTGTTTGTGTACATGTTGTGGGCGACCAAAGAAAGAAAAGTCAAAAACATAAATACCTACACAGTTTTGTGCAAATGCAGAATTTGTCACACGTGAGCCTAAACCACACGGAGACACATGGATCATGCAAGTACGCACTGTAGCATCACTGTGGGAAACATGGAATATACAGATCACAATTCATTTTTGAGAACTCTTACATTAAGTGCGCTATTCTGCAATATGAACATACATTTCTATATGGTACACTGTTGTATAACTTCCAAAGTTAACGTTCATTTCAAAAGGCCTTTAGTATCCGATTGGGCCGATGGGAACTGGATTGTGCAATTGAACATGAAGTAAATATGATTTCATCACATTCTGTCATTGTAGGCTGCCAATGATGATCATGTATATGAGTCATGGTCATGACGTACATGATCAAACATGTGTGGAATGGTTCGGCCCAAGGCCTTGTGTTGTGGCGCCCTGCGCTTGTTTTGCAGGTCGTCCGCTTGGTGAGGCTGCAATCAGAACAATTGGAAACACCTGTCAGGGGGTCCGGCCTAATTAAATCCACCTGGCCGGCAGTTGAACGAGCAGGTGCTGGCCACAGGTGCGTGACACCCTGCAGGTCTCACTCACCAGGCCCTTTCTGATTGTGTTCATTTGTTTGTGTTGTTAAATATAAGTGTTGACTTTGCTGCAGCTCAGAGTGCAGCTTCCTACCGGCCGAAACACTTCGACGGCCATATTATGCTCAGGCATGCGCACGCTCACACAGGAAAAGGCGTAATTTGATTGTGTGCGCACAAAGACCGACTCCGTGCTCGTCTCTCAGCAGTCTATTCTTTCGTTGATTTGAAGAAGTGGAGCAGAGAGGAAACAGAGGGGGAGACGCTGAGGTGTGGCTGTTCTGTTTACACCACTGAATATGTTTCGGAAATAAACCTGAGACCCGCACGTAAAAACAGCCTGTTGTTCCAAACACATAGATATTCATGCACATAATCACGGGAACTTTCTGTTGCCAATGAATAAATTGAAGCATTCAATAACAACTTTTTTGTAACACAAAGAATCTGGACAAGAGACATGATACGATGGCCCCACTCACTCGGCGGTTTGACAGCCAGGCGCCTCCACACTTTGAGCAGCTCACTGACAGTATGTGTGCATTTGACAAGGTGGTTCAATTCAAAAGCCACTGCTGTTTTTATATTTTTTGCTGATCATCGTGTTCACTGGCTACTGTCAAACAGTTTCAAGAGCAGGTCAGAGCTATGGTGACACAACCAATTTAATATGAAAACACATGTAAATAGTAGAGCCGCAGCTAACGATTATTTTTGTAATCGATGAATCGATACATGAATTTCTCGGATTCGATTGAACGATTATTTGAATATGCCAAAGAATTGGACAAATGTGAGCAGACATGTCTGAAATGAAACAAAATGATCATCATGTGCGCCTGCGTGTGTGTGTGCATGTCTGCCTGCGCAGGCCCGTGCGCATCTTATCAGCGAGGGAGCTTGTAATCAAACTATCTTTATAATCGATTTGCGCCGATCGATCGGTTAATCGCTTCAGCTCAGGTAAATAGTCATAAGACGACTCAGGTGAGGCAACAAGAAAGAATTATGTTGCATTTCAAGCATCTGTGCCATAAAGAGTTACAGCGAGTCTGAAGGCGAAACGGGGTCCAAAACAATTACTGGCCAGCTGTACCTAATGAAGCGGATGCTGAGTGTATTTCGACACAATATGCCTCCACCGTCTCCCGCCTGCATGTGCTCTACCTCGACAGTGCTCACTTTCTGCTTCACAGACCTGCACCACTTTGACCTCAAAAGACATCAGTCTCCATCACCCCTTCACAGCATCCGAACGCTCGGCCGCACGCACGGGAGCTGGTTCCACACTCCGAGGGGAATGCCGTGACTATTTCTGTGTGTCGGAGAAACGCGCCACAGAGGAAGGCAGGGACACAAAGAGGCTGGTGCAGTGTGGCCAGAACGGGGGCCTTTGCGAGTAAACCGGTTTGGACAGAAGGGGGGAGGGAAAGCGGCTGGCCGTCGCAGCACTCGGCGAGATGCGAGGTAAGGGGCGCCGCGTCTGTCACGCCACGTCGCATGCAAATGACAGCCCACCTCAGTCAAGTGTGGCGAGTTAAAGAGATAAGCGAGAGGGGGAGTGAGGCAGAGAGGGAGCAGGGACACACTGGTCAGTGCATTTGAAATGACAATTAAAGAGCGGGAAGCGTGGCAGGAAGCTCTCCATAAAGCCAGGGAGCTGTGGCCCGGTGACTAATAGCAAAGATAATAGCTAATACCCTCCCCCGCTGTCCTCTCGTGTTTATTTCCTCCTCTCTCACTCCTCCTCCTCTCGTTTCCTCTGCATGTTTCCATCACTCCTCGTCTCTCTCTCTCTCTCTCTCTCTCTCTCTCTCTCTCTCTCTCTCTCGCTTTCTCTCCCTCAGATACTCCTCAACCCCGTCGCGCTCTTTAATTCCACTCCCGACCCCCAAGGTCAGGAGAGGCGCGGTACATGGATGTGGCCTCCATATGAGTCACGATAATGGCCGTCCCTCCTCTTGACCCCCCTCACCTCACCTCCCGGGTCCGCCGCGGAGAACCAAATGCCACCTCTGAATTTGCATATAGCACATTAGCTTCCCTCCGTTGACTTGCAAAAGGGGGGAAGACGGGCACTGAATCCCTTTATTAGACAGATCTATAGGCGGAATGAACACCTTCAGCAGGGGGTGAAACACCTGTGCTCCGACGACAGCATTCGCTTACCCTGCGTTTTCATCTGAGGAATCCTATTAACACCCACACCAAAAGATGTTTTTGAATATTTTTAATCTGTTTTAAACCATAATTTATTGTGATGATCTCTGTTTAGTAAAATGTTAAATACAAGATGTAAACCTAAATTAGTTTTGCATATTTCCGACAGGAATCCCCCGAATATATGCGAGAGAGATTCATTTTATGCACTACAAGTTTTTGGTCAGTGTTCTTTCTTATATATGACACACAAAATCTGCTTATCTTAATTTAAAAAATGTGTTAGGCTGTGAAAGTTTGTGTTAAACATTCAAGGTGCATTCATCTTAATCTTGAAAGGTTAATTTCTGCAAAAATAGAAACTAGTAATGGGCTTTATTGCCTGTAGCCAATGCTGGATGGATGGTTGGTGGCTACTTGATATCAGAGTGTTTTTTGCATGTATGATCATTATGACCTGATAACGTGGATTTTAGATTGATAAGCAGTGAATTATGAATATGAGTAAATAAGTGTTGTTGTTGGTATAAATGAGTCTAAAGAGTTAATAAGGTAATAGACACTTAGTAGGGCATGTTGGTGGAGCAGGTCCTGCTGGATCGGAGTAACAGAGAAAAAAGCTAATAATGAATAAGGCTTAATGTGCAAAATGATCTTTTTTTTCAGAAATGTGTCGAGCTAATTCCCATGAAGCTGGTAATTATGTCTTCAACTGTGCATCTGAACCCACGGATGTACTCTGATGTCTATAATGATGAATGTCATTAAGCAGTGCTTCCAGAAATCCAATCCACCTCCATTCAGAATCTATTAGTTACAGAACAAAGGCAGAATGTTAAACTGTGATCCACAAAGCAGGATGAAAAGACATTATTTCCTTTATGACACATTCTAACATTCTAATATCTTTGAATCCCACTCCCACTCCTTCCTTTTCTCTTGCTCATCCTCTCTCCCACTACGCCTCGCAGGCATGTCCATTGAAGAGGACCCTCCACTATTCCCTAGGTACACGATGCCCACGCATCTGCAAGGAGAGTGAAAAAAATAAAGGCTTGCATGCAGGCAGGTACGTTATGGCATGTTATCTATTGAAAATACAGTTTTTTCAGCTGCGATGCATGTGCAGGTCAGAGCTAATCTATGATTTATACATGAATGCATTTGTTTTTGCTTTTAAATTATACGTCTGTGCAGAAAACTATCTGTGTGATGATTGTAATTGTTCTGGGATACTGCAAGAGGGCACATTATAGAGCTCCGACCTATCGATTTGCATGATACAGACAGTAAACATGCGATTTCCGAGGCTCTGGAGTGTGATCCATCACGTCAACACGTTGGTAGTTATTTTTCCCACTTGGCTGCTATGAAGCTCTGGAGCAATCTCTGCGTCTGATTGGTTCAGAGCCGGATATTTGTCTTTGCTGGATGCACAGGCAGCTATAAACAAGTATACGCCCCCAGTCAGAGTGGGTTGGAGAGGCGCACACACACACACACACACACACACACACACACACACACACACACACACACACACACACACACACACACACACACACACACACACACACACACGACAGACACTGTAGTTTCAAATGAACCCAGTTAAGTTGCATTACAGGAGTAGAGTGTCACCGTCTTCTCAAAGACTCCACGTTCCATTGTGTATTCTGTATTCTACACTCTAGTAAACTTTTCATGCGACTGTGTAAGCATCATATATATGGAAATATCATATTTCTGAAAATGTATATTTACCCTCCTTGATCCTGGAATAAAAAATAAAAAAACATTGTCTCAGAGCAGAGTGCAACCTCCTCTCACCAATGTTCAAAAACATCGGAGTAGTGTTCCAGCACTCTCTGCTATTCATACCAGGAAACACTTTGGTCATTTCATGAGGCCGTGACACAAAGTACCGAGACACAATCTAAGAGAGATAATCAGCAGCCGAGCCACAGACAGGGAGGTGACCTTTCAACCGGGGCGAGGTCAGAGCACATTACACACCTTTATCTCTCTCTCTCTCCAATGAGAGAGGGGAGATGACAACAAGTCAGCATATATATTGTTTTGTTCCCGGAAACTAATTCAAAGGAAAGCTGGGGTGTAGGCATTATTTTCATAATGAAAACCTAATCACCTATCAAATACGAATAACCTGCTCCATTAACTCTAATGTAAACCATTCTAATGTGGCCAATATGCCGCTGTATTCAAATATCAGCATAGCTCTGGTATTTGTGGTTTATGACGGATTTGTCAATTAGCAATTTGTTGAAGCATTAAAGCCAATATGGATGTCACTGAAATAGACAGGCGGTTTTAACAATTCACACATCTACAACAAAAATAAAGCCTCTACTTGGCTGGTAGGGTTGCCTTTGGCTTTGAAACACCAGAAGCAGCGATTGTAAAATGTCACATGTTGTTATCTTCTTTAAATGATGGCTAACTATCTAAACCCTAACACTCTCTAATACACCATCTGGTTAGTCAGCACAGGCAGCTAATCGAGGGGCCCGAGGGCCAATCCGTCACTTGGCAACCACCGTCCCGCTCACTTCCACATACAGCAGCGAGAGGAGAGGAGAGCAGAGCAGAGAGGGGCCTCCGGTTGCCAAACGGGAAGCCATTTGTCTGCGGTCGAGCCTCCTGCTCTGTTTCAGCACACGTGGAAATAAAGCTTTGCTGTTTCATCTCTGTTTACGACATAATTACAAGAGGATTTATCATGCCACTGTCCCCCAGCTCTGCCTCCAGAGAAGTTTGCACACAGTTTGGTGAAGTACCTGCTGCCTACATACCTGTCACAGCAGGGGGAACGGATTCAGACAGCATATGCGGCAGTTACTGGATGCCCCCCCGCCCTTAAATGTATGTCTGGGGACACGCTGTGAAACACTGATGGAATCCATTTGCACTCTAGTTTCCACACACTTCGCTCAAACTACAGAGACAAATACATGGTGGATGTGGGCACACAATCGGGCCACTCAGAGTATCAGTGTCACTGCAGCAGGGTCTGAGCTGGATCCCAACTCGTGACCTCTGCTTCCAAAGCTCAAAGCCTCAGATGCGTCTCCTACTGGCCACTGCTCCGGCTCCTGTTCTCTCTTTCTCTCCGACACACTCGGCAAACCTCCTGCCCCTTCCTCACCAACAAGACCAGACTGCTCTGATTGGTCAGCTGGCCCAGTCTCAGCAGTCCAGTAGCCTGTGATAAAGAGAATCCCGCTGCAGCAAAGGAGTGGGATTCTTAAAGTGTGTACGTTTGTGGTGCATTTTTGTCACATATCTGCAGCTGAAATTATACTCCGACAATTGTTTTGTATAATCACCTGAATGTATGACTTTCTTTTTACATTATCCCATAATTAGCCCTTTAATGTATATTTACATTCAAAGTGGCTCCTGTCTATGGGGGCTGCCATGTTTTTACAGTAGGCCAGAGCAGACATACGAAACATCTCCTCAGCTTTAATGGCAACTGAGGTTTACCATAGGTTCTCCTGCATGCTCTGAAGGTAAGGGTTATGGATACAACATGCAGCTAAAACAATAGAAGTCACTAAATTTTACACACTGCATCTTTAACTGAGAACATCCTACACATACAGCACCCATACCAACCTTTCTGAGGGACATGAAAACATGGATAATGCATAACAGCACGACTCCTTTAAGGCAATCCAGACATATGGACCTACATATATATATATATATATATATATACACATACACACACACACACAAATATATAGCGCATGTTAACTGAGCTGATCCAAGCCCAATAATCCTTGGTAGAAAATATATTCTCGTGCGCTGTGCCAATAACAAAATAGATTTTAATAGACCCATATAATCTTTATCTCACTTCCTCACATTAACCTGCCACCCTGAGCCCTCTCTCTTGTAGTGGGAGCGTGCCAAGTGTTGCAGTTAGTTCAGCTGGTGTTACGACTGCTGCAGCAGAAGAGGAGTGGAGCTCTGAGTTAATATGGAGCAGTCGGGGAATCAGGGCGTTTTGGCAGAAAATGATTTCAGGAATGAAGCGGCAGCTCAGAAACAACATAATGAGACCAGGATGAAACTATTTCAACTTCAGGAACATCAAGTACTACTACCACTACGACTACTTTACTCTTTAAAAAAAACATTTTCCCAGTTTTGTCATGTAAAGTAATTCAATTGCATCTGTGTGACACTTATGCACCGTTAAAAGGTGCAGTGTGTAAGATTTTGTGACTTCTAGTTGTATCCATTACCTCACCCTCACCCTTCTGAGACTGCGGGACAACCTATGATAGACTTCAGTTAAAATTCAAAAGATGTTTAGTATGTCCACTCTGGGCTACTGTAAAAACATGGCAGCCCCCGTAGAGAGGACCCGCACCTCATGTAAATATATATTAATGGGCTCATTTAAGGGTAATGGGGGGAGGGAAACATATTTAGGTGATTGAAAATGTCAGAATGGGATTGTTTGGTAATACTTTTAGAAGTGACGAAGATGACCGAAATCTTACTGCACCTTTAATAATAAAATTCTGAACTCTTATGGAGGATCTATTCGCCATTATAAAAGCAAGTGGCTCAACAATTTAAGTAGAAAAAAATGGAGTTTGGACGTTACCCAAATCTTACCCACTTTAGATAGCATGACATAAATCTGTGTTTGTCCTTCAACTATGTGGCCCTACCTGTTTTTATTTAAATGATGGAAGAACTAATGGGAGGGATTTCTCAAAGTGTGAAAGCACGGTGACACATACATGGTGAACGTGCAGCTAAATTGCCTTCAGCGATGCCATATAATGGCCGCAGATGGCACCCACTTAGCTGCATATGCGGCACATGAACACATGCTATCTGTTCTCATCAGGAGTAATGGCCTCCTTCTATAAGCCGCCTTATGGCTTTGACCTTTTCCTCTATAGTGAATGTGCAAATTATTCTTGATTTTTCAGCTTTGTGGTTTTTCTTTTTCTTCCTTTCCCCTCCTCCTCCTCCTCCTCCTCTCCGTTGCCAGAGCAGGAAAAGTAGTGCAACCAGACCAAAGCTCCAGTCGATTCCACAGTGGGCGAGTCATACATCATATTTTGAGTGTATGGATTTCTAATATCTCGCTACAGCAGTCAAGATGATGTAACAGATATGGACTCTAAGCACATATCAAATATATTCCTCGAGGACATTCAATATGGCTGCCGAGAGACATCTGATCAGATTATTAAAATGGATAACCTCATATACCTTGAATTACACCGTGAAATATCATAAGTGCTGCTGGGGGCAATTAAGGGTGGGGTGCCGTCCATTAACAGCCGTTCAGGGGAACAAAGAAATAGGAATAGGCTGCCCCTACTGTTACATGGCGGCCACTGCGCACCCCCATGTGAAGCTTCCTCTGGATTGAACAGTGATTTGGATTACACACGAGTAATAATGTCGATTTATGTTCCAGCTGGAAGATGTTAAGGATTCTATTTCCCGCAGGGGCTGCTCAGACGAAAATGATCCACAGCCAACATGGACATCAAAGAAATGTTTAGGACACTAGATGATTGCTGCTCCAGGACACAGGTGTGGCCAGATGAATCTCCAGAGACCAACTTTCATAAGGGGACGTTCAGCCTCAAGATATTTCCCCCCGCAAATGCAGCTCTCGGGGTCCAGTGGCAGGGTAAAATGCTGGTCATTGTTGCTGCATGAATAAAAGTCAAGCATGTCGTCATCCTGACTGTCAATAACCATCAAGTAGCGACTTCAAAGAACAATGTAATGGTCAAAGTCAGTTGTGGACATGTGGCCTTTTATTACTTTTATTCAAAATACGTTGATTTAATTTTTAGACAGAAAATAGGGGTCAAGTAGCAAATCCTGGGTTATGTGAATGTGTCAAACTAAAATGATTCTACAGTTATTTTAATGAGGGTATAATTTCCTGAATATATCTGAGATTTTATGCATCTATTCACTTTTTATTCATTCGCTCGCTCACACACTTATACACACTCGTACTTATTATAGCAGCCCAAAATGGACAAATGACTTTGATTTTAACTTAATACAATCAATAATTCCATTACTTAAAGCTTCTTCGATATATTCTTGAAAATGGAGGTTGGGGCAGACGGTGTTCAACTGTAACATTTACTTTATTTTTATTACTAGAATTCACTTAATCCTACCTGCTGTTGCTTTTAAGGCATCTTCAATTTATACTCTTTGAGTATGCATGTACTATAAAAGTAATAACATGATTCAACTGCTTTAGAAACACTCTTATGCTGAAACACTTTCAAAGAGCAGTGTGCATATAAGAAATATAAGGTAAAAACTTCATATGAGCCACAACGAGGTTATGAAGCAGAGATTCCCACCAAGAAATAAAACTTTATCTTTTTGTAGCAGAGCTGCATGTGTTAACTCGCTTCCCCGACTTTTCCTATCTCCAACATTTCGCCTTGACGCCTCTGAAGTTTTCCCTAACAGAGCATCTCCCCTGCTTCCCACCTGGTTGTATCCATGGATGGTTCGACCTGACGGCTCACCTTAGAGCACAGCGGGGGGGGGCTCTCAAAATCCGGGGTTTTTTTTTTTACACTTTCTTTGACTTTTTGAAATCTCATATCCGTTTCTACCTATACCATCACCAGCTGCAGGCAGAGAAGATGGAGACACAATGACAGGCACAGGGAGAGAGATGGTGAAAGGGCAGGGAAGACATGACCACGGCAGGAAGCCCATCACTGTGGCAGAGGCTGAGGAGAGTGAGTGGATGTGGAGAGGATGAGGAGGAAGATATGAGGAAAAATGTAAAAACGGATTATCATCCTCCTCCTGCTACTGTCTCTCTAGTATTGAATAAAAAAGTCATTGAGTAAGAGGCATGTGACAGTGGGGCGTCCTTGCTTGTTGCAAACTCAAAATGTTCACTCACCTGTCATCCTGTGATTCATTTACTCTCAGGCTAAACAGCCACTTCAGCAGCTAATACAGTGCCCTGTGTGGAATATTGTGTTGTTGTTTTAAAACGCCAGACGGCCGAAGATACGTTTAAAATAATGGCTACTCCCCCCCTCAGTAAATAACTGCCGTCCAAGGACAGAGAAGGGAGGCTAAATATCAAGGAGTGTTAGAGGTATGGAAACAACAAGGGGGAGGAGTGACCCAAACCTTACTCTCGACACTCCCACCGGGGCTTTAATGTTTGCAGTAAGTCCATTAGCAACGATTACCAAGCCATCGCACTAACAGCCTGTGCATCTACATAATCACAAGGACCCATTTCATTGATGTCTCCCTCTCATTTTCTGATGAGGAGCCAGGAGTGTGGCTGCCCTCACCTTGTGGTCCCAGAAAGACCCTGTAATCGTGATTATGTGTGTGGAGGACTCGGCAAGTCAAGCCGGGTTGGCTCTCGCCGGACCCGGCGAGAGATCTCAAAAGGCCCGATGCTTCATATCGTCCACGCTGGGCTCTCAGGCACCAATTGCTCCCAATGTAGCTGTAGCTTTCAGCCGCACACTTTAAAGGAGCTGGGAGAACGTAAATGTACTACTCAGCTGCTCTGAATCACTTTCTGGATAGGATTCCCTTGACCAAACCCAAGGAACTTAATAAGGTGCCCAAAATCTGCAGTGAACAATTGAGCAAGTCATGGACAGAGCTGTCAACATTTAGCAATAATGGCAACTCCCAGCGATGACTGGCACATTTTTCAGCAAAATTGTGTCTGAAGTGGTTCTCCAAGAGGAAAATAATACTTCAAGGATATCTGTTCAGGATTGGCCAAAATATGGCAAATGATGTTGAGTTGGAAGTTTGTACAAGCAGCTCAATGGAAAAATGTACTTGAGGTGAGAGGTAAAGCTGTGACATGCCATTTCACCAGCAGATGCCACTAAATCCTTGATATTATCCTTGCCTATATCTAAGGCTAGGGGAAGCAGTGAGACATGAAAGGCAGTGCTTCAGTCTTACTATGTGAAAGATCCCATGTGTCTGGACTCTCACCTACGCCGATGAACACGTAAACCCATTAACCCAGCAGCATATTTGCGAACCTGCTGTCATAGAGAGATCAATTATTTTTCTAAAATGCAGTGTGAGAAGGAGTATACAAGAGTAGAAACCACATCTAACAATCAGATTCCAGAATTTGTTAAACTACTCATGCCAGATTTCGCAGCTTTAATTGGCTGAAAAAAATCGAACATATTCGGAACTCAACAACTTGGCAAGTGCCCTTTAAAGCCCTTTATTTTAAGCCTAGAATCCACTTTGAGAACGCCACTCCAACCGTGTCGGATAAACATGTTCGCTATGTTAATGAGTTTGGAGTGCGTGACTCCGGTAAAGACAGCAACAGAATCACAGATTCGGACATCTCAGTTCAATACATCCCCAAAGGAAGGATGTAAAAGTACGTTTGATGGCTCGTTAGACTCCCTGTAACGTAACGGACACACTCCAACTGCGAGTTTTGATCCAATAACCAGTTTCCCGTATTCAGGAAACAACATTGTTCCTAATGCGCTGCATCCGTTAGCCTCATGGCTAGCTCAGGCTAACATGTCATAGCACAGTGGGACTTGGGATCATTTTAGTGTAATCGAGACTGCCGGCTCAGAGCCACCTGTGAGGGTGAAACTTGCTTGCTTAGAAGGCGGGACTTGCCTACATTTTCAGCCAATCTGGTATCGCCTACCGATCAGGAGATCGTGACGTTTCAGGAGGGTGGGGGGAGAGGCAAAACCCCGCGTTTGACCCTTAGAAGGAATTCCTGACTTTTAAAAAGGCTCGTTTAAAAAAACAAAAGCGTTTCTGAAACTATATAAAGACTGTTTAGCATCATAATCGAGGCTAAAGAACAAATAGAGAGCCCCTTAAATGGGCACAATAGGTCACCTTAAATAAAGATGGTGTAACCTTCATGCCCTGGCCCCATGAGACCCTTTGAATCAGAAACATTGTTTGGGTGCCAAACACTGAGGCAGCAGATTAATATCCAACACTGTGAGAGTTTTAAATTATTGATTAACTGTATTTTGTTGCTTTGTTGCTTGGTTTCCGCCTGTATTTTGGGCTCAAACTGAAACCTTTATCCGGTGAGGATTATTTAAGTATTATTTAACTACACATTCCAACACACAAAAAAACCCAGACGAAACTTCAATGGATCCATCTCAATGAAAATTGTGAATACATTTCAAGTTGACAAAGTCTGGTGTTAATATTCCTTAACCAAAGCAGGTGTGCTGAGCACTGAGGGAGGTTTATGTTCTGCATGTCAGCTGAAGGAAATTCAGTTTTACTTAAGTCATGCCCATACAGCAGATACCACATTTAGAAGTGTGACGCAGATGCGGAGGGACACATAGTCAGCAACATTTCAGGAATAGAAAAGTAAAAAATAAATCATCCTTAAGGACTGACCGAAATAATGTGCAAGGAGTTGCACTTTGTCCAAAACGAACATTAAATAATTTAACAAATGAATCCATGAATAATGGATAATAACACTGTTGTTCTCTTGTCTGCTTGCACATTAGACTCCCCCCTATTCTCTCAACCTCAGTATTGATCTGTGATGCCAATGCAGAGACTCTCAGTAATTGAGTCTTATCTTGATGGTTGTAAATTTAATGGTGCTGGCTTTAGCCATATAGATCCCCGAGGGCTGTTCGAGCGGGACACAAAAAGGAGCGGAATATAAATTTCACTGAAAGAGGATGGTTTCTAAAAGCTGTGACTGTGTCAGAGGGTGGAGAGAAAATAATCTGACATTGTCATAACACCTAAACCAGCGACAGATCTGTGCTCTAATCTGTATTATGCTGTTATCAAAGAAGTGAGGGCACACAAAAAGCACTTGACGGGCAAATTCTACAGATTGGAAAAATAAACTCTGTGACTCTGATATGAAGAGTTGGAAATATGCAATGAGTCGGTATTATCATACACAACAATACGGAAGGATATTGTAGATCTTTTGCATTATGCAGCCTGGCATATTCTATAGAAGCATCTGATACCACAATCTACTGGAAATCATTTTCTTGGGTTTGTGTGCTGTGGAGGTTTAGTGGAACGATTCAGCACAGCATTACACCAGATGTCTGCCCTTCTTTTACAACTATAAATATTTCCTGCAAAGATTATTCTCTCTTGGGGTTGTGCCACAAAAGCATGTGCATATATATACATACTTATACATACATACACATAAAAAACCCTATGCTCCATTTTCAGTGACTATAGGTATAGTGATGCGATACGAATCATCCAGATCCACAAACTCAAAGTTAAAATGTCATTGTGCCACACAACCAAACTTCAAGTCAAACTGTTGTGTACGTTGCTGCTGCACCAGAAAAATGCAAGCATGAAAACTCTATTCATTAGAACACAGTAAAGAACACAGTAAACACTGAGTGCTTCATTGGCTCACACTCTACGAGACGGCTGGATCGAAGGTCAATATCTGATTTCATTTAGATTATCCGTGAAATCAATCGCTCGTGAGGAGAATGGATTTAATGAACTGGGATACCGTTTCGTTCATGATCCTTCACGAATGGACCACATGCATGTTACATGCGCAATGACACTGAAAACATATTTACCCCCGTGTGTATTTCTGCATCCGTAGTACGTAAATGCAGCAAATAGGTGGTAAACAGAAAAGGTCATTATCCCACCGCACATCGCCAAGCATCACAGGCTGATTATACCTGTACAGGAAGTCCGTATCCCCGCCTGACTGACTTAGCATTGGTCATCTTGTGAACCTCCATTTTCACCTGTTCACCTCAATCTCCAGCGCCTGCAGCCGAGATGAGGACGTGCATGCCCATACTCATAATGAGGGAGAGTGAAGCAGCAATGCATGAAAATGCCTGGAATCTCTAATTCATCCAGCGGTCAGCCGTCTCCCCTATGCCGCGTGTCTGCAGCCACCACAGGGCTCAGTGTCGTTTGGAGGTGAGAGCAGCGTGAGCCAACCACAGAAAATATTACTTTTATTCAATGGACGTGATGTGATTGACAGCCTCCAATTGCTTTGCCCGTGACCTTGGAGAACGTACTCAGACTGCATCTTACGTGGGCATGGAGCTGTGGCTCTGCAGTCAAGCCTCACACTGATGCAGCTCCTTGTTTGCCTCCACTCAAGGTAAATAAGAATAAAATCAAACAGTCGGAAGAGTAGGTTTTCATGATGTTGTATAAGAGTTTAAATTAGTTTCTGTCTGTATTATTTCTAAATTATTTGACCTATTGTCCAGTCCTTGAATAATATGGCTCCTATATGTTCGTTCTATTTCCCACAATAGAAAGTACATCATGCTCCAAGCAGCCCCAAGGTTCATCAAAACAGATTAAAGGATAAAGTCATTAAGAACTTCTGAATTTTACTTTGACAGAATCACAGGAAGAAAAATGTTGATATTGTGGGTGTTCATGACGCACTCTAGTGGTAAAACAGTGACATTAAGGGATTACTGCCTTTTCTGAGTCTTCTGTTGACATCTCCCAAACACTCATATTCATATTTTTTAGAAACCTGCATGTATTATTAAAAATAAACTACACAGCATTTTTCTAGTCAGTGAGTCCACTTAAAGCTCTTTACACTACAGGCTATCACGCAGTGCTTTTCCCAACACGCATCATTCAAACACAGCCGGCACAGTCACTGAGGGTTCAGTGTCTTGCCCTAAGATACTTCAGTATGCAGACTGGAGGAGTCAAGAGCAGCCAACTACCCTCTGTCTGGTTATTGGACGACCCACTCGCACTCTGAATCCTGAGCCAGAGGCAAGCCCCCGAGTAAAATCATCAATTAATAATGGAATGAAAAAGACTGTTTATAAACCAAAATCCATTTTCTTGAGCTTTACATGCCACAGTGGTATTTGGTGATAAGTCAAGTATTTTGGTTTTATGATTTTTGAATGAGATACAGATGCTACCTCTCTGTAAGAAGAGCAATACCTTTCCATTATTGGATTTCTCACACACACCGTGAACCTGTGTGTGCCCTGTTCTTGACTTTGCAGCTAAGACCTGGGATCATGAGAAGAAACACGCAAGCGGAGCTACCTTAAAAAAAAACCAAGCGATTTCATATTTATACATCGCACTGATTTCAGCTTTCACACACAGTAAAGAGAGAATGAACTTTAATGCCCCTGTGATTTGTTTATGCTGGAGCTGCAGATTATTAAGATTCACTTAGCAGTTTATACTTTCACCCCAGACGGTCTGCAGGATTATACAAAAAGGACTTGCGCTAGTTGCATCAAACTTGCAGAGGAGAGGTTTCAATTTTTTATTCTTGGGGATTTCACTGTCTGTCACGGAGATGACAAATGTTTACATGTTAACTGACAATTCTGTGTATCCTCCATTGCACCCCCCCTTCTCCCCCCTCCTCTTGTCTTATCTCCCCCCACACAGGCACAAAGACACACAGAGGAACATATGTGTGTGGTGCAATGAAAACATCTATACTTGGGAGAGCATGTCCCCATGGCCTCTGCCAAGAGTGTGTGGGCTGATGAGGTGAAAGTAATCTAAATGGTGTTCAAAGCAACAAAGGTAGCACATACATACACACACAAACACAAACACACACTGGTGGTAAATCGTACCATTACACCACCATTGAGGCATATGGGCCCTCTGAGTGGACGCCATCGCTCCAAAGGGGGATGAAAACATTAAAAAAAATGAGTTGAACCTCTGTTGAGATGCGAGGTCGCATCCTTTGGCAATTTTCCATCTCCTTCTCTCTGGGATCAGTAATTGAGTGTCGGAAATTGGAGAAATGGCCACAAGTTGAAACAAAGTCACAAAACAGCTTTATTTTCTGTTACATCTCAGTGGGGAATTTGCCACTTGAGAACAGAAGAGAAGGCCAGGGGGTGGTTTTATATTTGTTCCATGTTTGCACAAACACACAAAACAAGTGAGAGCGCACACATGTGATGAGTGTGTGCACAGGCTGGCAGTGGTTCAGTGGCAGTAATTTCCCTCGTCATATATACTCAAGTTAGCAGAGATGCTCTCCCTGGTCCCTGAGCTGGTTTTCCAAATGTGGAGCAAACCATCTCCTGACACACGGCTGCAACTCTACAGGCAACTTGGTTTTTTTTTTTTTCCATCTTCAAGGACAAGGTGACCCCACGCGATTGACACTGGGAGAATTGAGTGCATCTGATCTGCTGGGGATAAGAAACAAGACAAATATGCATTATCCCTTATGGCATGGCAACAAAGAGTGCGATGGAGAGTGAGAATGTAGGGATCCTTGCAGATGGAGGTCACAATGAAAAGTTATGACTAATGAAAGATCAGGTGAATTATCACACGGCAGTGGGTGGAATATATTACCAGTCAACATTTGGTATTTGAAGTCGATGTTGGAAGCAGAAGAAAAGGGCAAGCATGAGGATCTAAGGGACTTTGGCAGCGAGCAAAATGGGATGGGGAGATGAATCAGTCGGCCCAACTTCAGCTCAGCGGAAGGTTTCCACTCTGCAGTGGTCAGGACCCAACAAGAACCGGCAGAAGGATCAAACAACTCCATCGCCCATTGATGCATGTGGAGAGTAAAAGGTCTGTGTTGTCTGATCAAATACGAGTTCTAGAAAGTAATGCTGGTTCTGACCTTAAGGTTGTAGAACAGCTCAATGGGACAGATAATGAATCCTGGGAGTAAATGCTTTGAATACCAGAGGAAAACATAAAGCAAATATCTATTTCATTCTATGGAAGCCATAACTCCAAAAACCACAGGAAGAGTATCCTCCCCTTCATTAAGATCTCAAGATCTCATGTTACCTTGTGGTGGCAGCTGTAACTTCTTAATTATCGGCTTTCAGATCAAAACTACTGTAAATCCAAGTACAAAAGGTCTGAAAGTAGATCCTAAAATGCACTTTCATTCTTAAAAAAAAAAAGATATATTTAGAATTTACCATCTTGACTATTACCTTTTGAAAGTAACATTTTCCTTTGGCTTCATCCAATCCAGGCTGTGCTTGATGTATTCATAGAGAACAATAAGTGTTCTTCCACATGCATACAATCTGGACCTCGGCAATTTCTTTCCTCTGGCTTTGCAATATCTACAAAAATGTAATCGCTGTGTCTGTATTAAAATTCATGAGGAGAGATAAGAAGGGACTTTCATTAGCACGTAGGATTCTCCAGCCGGTAGTTTGGTGGAGGAGGTAAAAGTCAAAAGACAGTCGGCAGCACTTTCTAGGATCCCATCAGAGGTCGGAGGGGTGAGGGAGGTCCTAGGATAAGATAAACATGTGGTGAATGGTGGTTTCGACATGAAAAATGCAGAGACACCTTTCCACAAAATCTGAATCTGAGAAAATATTGAGTGATGTGTAGTATCATGTGGAAAATACATTGCTTGCAGCATTGGCAGCAAATGAAGGTTAGACGGGTCACTTGTAAAAAAAACTCCAATACAAAAAACAGTATTACTGATTATTCTCTCCCTAAAATGAAGATGGCAGACTTTGAAACTCAGTCTGCCAAAAACGGACTTTGAACAAAAATGAATCTCACACTCGAGTATATCCAGTGACACATGACTCTTTATAGGTTGAGTAGGGATTTCTCTAAGATAGTGATATCAAGGGTGTTATTGACCATGCATCAAGACTGGGTGACTAAACACACAATACTTGTGAGTGGTTCTCAAGAATATAAAAGTGCTTTATAGGCCAAACAGAACCGGGGTAATTTCCTATACAACATTCTCATAATCACATAAATTGACATTGACCATCTAAAACAACTCTAAAACTACACTGTAAATGACTCAGCCACAAGTAACAGCATAAAAACATCTGTTTTGATTTGTAACCTCATATATTCGGATATATGACAGACAATGACAATTGGGTGACAGCAGAAGGGGGAGAAGGGCAGATAAACGATAAATGATTTAGATTTAGACAGGTTTTAGTACACGGCCCGCTTCTTCATAGTTAAGTTGAAGTTATGGCCCACCATTCAGCACCATTCAAAGACTAATTGACAATCTCACTAGTCCACGGTTGCAAAACTAAACATATGTTTGTGTTATCTGACTTATGTGTAAGAAAAGCTGGAATGTGATGTGATGTAAATAATTGCAACAGGTGGTGCAGTAGGCCCACACATATATTCATATAATGTAATTAACCCCCACCCCGGGAGATGTTTGGACAGCACTGGTTTAAGGTTTTAAAGTCTAAAAAAACTTCAAAGACTTTTAACAAGCAAGAGTTTCGGAATTCTCTTTGGTATCAGATATGGCCAAACAATGGAATGTGAAACGCTGGCAGGGGGAAGTGTTAGAAACACGCTTCATGTTGCCAAAAGCTCACAATCTACCAGACTGTGGCTTCTCCAATATTTACATTCCGTGGTAGTAAACCTACAGAATATCAATTATCATTTAAGAAATTAATGCCGTTGATCCGCTTTGGCCCTGATGTGTAAAGGTTATTTTCTCTTAATTAAAAAACACTATACGCAATATATCCTGAATTCACAGACACTGCACGTCAGGGGTGTTGCACATTTCTGCTCACCTTAATGAAAACCTAATCAGGTGCAGGTGCCCACACTGTGTCAGCAGTGTGCACTTCTGGCACTGACACACCTGCGGCTAATTAATAGAGAGGAGAGAAGTGGAGTGCCAGGGTCCTCTCTGTTTTAAGTGTATGTCATGCTGTCACCGGGAATTTGTTTTGTAGCAGCGGCTCTGCTGTGACTGCAGGCTTCCTGACAGGGCTTCAGGCGGGCGCCCGCCTTTCTAAGCACCAGCTGGTCACTTATTAGCTCTGGCAGCCATTGGAAGTGCTATTGATGCACAGCTAATGGAGAAAAACAATCTCAACTCACGAGCCTATTTTCTCTGTGCATAGCCAGAGTTGGCAGAGGGCTGCGGCTAAAGGTCCTATTAGATCGGTTAAGCCTTGAAATTTGTGTCGAGCACATAATAAATTCAGATAACCTAATTAGAGAAAACACGTAATTATGAAATGAACAGTTTTTCCATTGTAGCCTCACAGGTTCGAAAGGAAACTGATGTGTGTCTGGTGTGTTCGACATTTTCAACTATTCCTCACTGTTGACATTCTTATCATGAGCAGCATTTCACCACTCTTGCAATGTTGTTTTTGGCCACAACAGTTTAACTCTCAGAGGATGTTACCAGAAAACACAATAGCAAACAGTGTGACATGGACCTTAACCACATGCACATAACTCATGAGGTGCGACCAGTAGTAACAGACAACATGCAGTTCTACCTCTCATCATTTGTGATGATGCCAAAGCCTGACGATGAGAAAACTGATGAGTGGAGATATGATCCCTGCCCTACACTGTTTAGATATTCTTTGTACATGCGAGACTTGCGGCATTCATAACTGAAAATTGAAAAATACCCATCCCTACTCCATATCTGAATGTGTCGCCAAGTTTCTAATAATACCGAGGGAATAAGAGTCAAGAGTACATCATCTTATTCAAAGGTTATGATAAAAATATAATTTGATTGACTGCTGGTTAAGAGGCTTGGCTGCAATTTAACGGTCACTCATCATTGACCCCCCCACCCTATTCCTGTCAGTTTCTGCCAAAAGCTTTGGCAGTGACTGAAAGCATGATTTTACAGACAAGCAGCCAAGATGATATCCCTCTGCAGGTCGGCTGGACTTTCCCTATTTGATGGAGTGAGATAGTGAGTAAGCTCAGAGATTTGGGCGGGGGACCTTGATATTACAGTGTTGCTCTGGTCTGTATAAAGAGGGAGCCAGCTCAATTCAGGCAATCACCAAAGAGGTGTTTGTATATAGTGAATTCTGCAGAATCATATAGCGGGGTGGTAAATGTCAGGATGCATTATGGTCCATCATAACTTCCCGTGATTGACTGGAGGAAAAAAAAAATGTACATTACAAAGAGTATAAAAAAAAATAAAAAAAATCACTTGACATTCAGCACGGCAGTACTACAGAGAAGGCTGACTCACAGAAGGCCTCTACCTAAATAACTCCCTATATAGTAGACTAATATATAGTGAAGAGGGATTGAGTTCAGATACAGCCTCCTTGGAGAACACAAAAATAGGTCTACCGAGAATTCTAATGTCTAATATACATATTTGTCTGACAAAATTAATTGGTGCTTGTTTATTCATGAGCATCTCCCAGGATCTGTCCTTACCACTGAATGGTTTTAAGGGCAGTAAACATTTTGCCCTTTGCCAAGATCGAACAACGCATCTCTCTTCTTAATTCCCCGGCCAGACATCTCATACTAAGGTTAATGAGCTGCACACCTGAACTCGGTAAACTTGACCTCTCTGCCTTGCCATTTATCACCAGTGCACTACAAGTGACACAGATCCGCACCTTCAAAGCAGGCCACGCCAAAACAAAGTCAGAGCACAACAACCAAACAGAGGTCTCGGGTGTCTTGTGCTCGATGGCAGGGAGAATGTCAGCGAGATGAACGGCGAAGACTAAGAACCGCGTGGGTGAGGGAAAGTCTCTGAGATCAAAGAGAGAAGGTGACAGTAGAACACCTCTGCGTGCAGCGAGCTGAGGTCTCAGCAGGTGGTCCACAAAGCCAACCTCAAGACAGTTTATCAGTTTAATGGCTGCAGCCTTGTTTTTAAACGGCATACATTTCCCCTTTAAGCCACTTTTAACTGGTGACCCAATTTCAAGCTCTTTAGAAATCATTTGTTTTCTTTAAAGCAGGTTGCATTCCTTTGCTCTTTTTCTGTTTCTATGCAATTATGGAATGTGGGTCCCCTCTGGACAGAAGCGAGAAGTCTCAGTCACCACACTGTTCGTCGGTATCAAGGAACTGGAAGTGGTTATAGCCTTTCCAAGTCCCGGAGGACATAATCCTGTTCCTGGACATTATTAACTGAATAAATCCATTGCCAGTGGCAGCAGACCGTTATCTACTGTTGCTTCTTCTGGACTACAATATGAACTGCTCTTCACTCCTCTTTTAAAGGGGTCTCCTTTCTGTCCGTGACCCCCCTCTCACCTTTCTCTGTGAGAAGGTTGACCTCTTTTTTTGTATTTTCTTCAAATTTCCTCTTCAACACCTTCCCCTCATCTTTTCACCGTCCCACGTCTCAACCTGTGTGTGGATAACAGCTGTCTGCCGGTTCAACAGCTGTGCTCACCCGCTGAGCCGAAAACAAGGTGATGGTACAAGCTCGGCTGGGGACCGGCTGGGTAAAACGGGGTCGCTCACGTTTTCAATCCATCTCGTGTCCTTTTTCAAAAGTTCTTGCCCCTCAGTTATTCATTAAACAGAAAAACTGAAACTCTCAATAAAACAATGGGATATACCAAATAAGAATAAGTGTTCTTCTTTGCTTAAAACCACAAAATGAAAATTGAAAACAGAAATAAATAGCTTGCTATCTTGGTCTAAAAATATTATATTTTGATCGAATTCTTATTTATTTTTGTACCATATAAAGCAAAAAAAAAATCATGTCTATTTGAGATAAATGACAAAACCCTTTTGTCTCACAACAAGCCACTATCAGAGTTCATGCAGGATTTTGGCAAAATAATGAATATGTTGCCCTCTATATTTAATACTGGTCATGCCATCATTCAGTGTGCAGACGGTCACATTATCATGGATCACCTTACAACATATTCTTTTACAATATCCGTTGGCTACATAGCAATTTCTGTTTAGAATTAGCTTGTTTCCATGTTTGTCACATGAAACTCATGCTGCTGTTAATCTAACTTGAACAAAAAAAGGATTATACTGAGTGGTTTAGGAAATGTGCTCAGTAATCCTCTGTCCCCACTTTGGAGGAAAAATTCAAATGTCATCAATATGTCTAATCATTTTGGCTGAGCTGCTGTTTTTTTTAGCCGGTGATAGAATTGGAAAAAAACCCGTTTTGCAGTCATTGCCACAAAGTAATTTTGACACCCCCGCTGTGAACGAGAACTTTCTGCTTCAGCAGAGGCTCCCTCTGTCTCTGCCACACTGACTTGTTTGATCTGGGCCTGCACCCCCACTCTGTGAGTGACGGGCACATTTCAATAATGCAGATGGAACGGGGTGTTTGGGCATTGCAGGGGACTATAGTGACGATGCTCACACATGTGGATGTGTGTGAGAGAACGTGAGGCAGTCGTTACACCTTCAGTGT
Organism: Chascanopsetta lugubris; assembly: GCA_016785325.1. Taxonomy (NCBI): domain Eukaryota; kingdom Metazoa; phylum Chordata; class Actinopteri; order Pleuronectiformes; family Bothidae; genus Chascanopsetta; species Chascanopsetta lugubris. The sequence continues at coordinate 123,071 of JAFBJT010106907.1, read as the reverse complement.
ACTTGGTGAAAAAGTGTCTTAAGTGAGAAAAAAAAACGTTTAAGTTGAGAAAATGAAATCATCATGCTGGTGTCAATAAAAGCACAATTTCTTTTCACCCATGATCCTGCACATCCATCCCCAAGAGTGTTGACTTATTACCTCGCGACAGCTTCTCTCTTCCGACATCCTTCACCTCCTCCCTGAAAAGGCCTCTATTCTCTTGCCTCCTTCTCTTGAACCGTCCCTACATCCTCTGCCCTCTGTCTCCTAATTGGCAGAGGTTTAGTGCAGCGACCTCGAGACTGACCCGACAGGAAGTGCCCTCACACACACATCAGGCTTCATTAATCACAGTAGCAGTGCAACTGAATGACCGGGCCTCCAAAAACAGCACTGACGGCTTGTATCTTACGGACAGTCAGAGGATCACGATGTAATATTTACTCATTGAAAGAGGTGAAACATGCTCTTTGCTCTATATCTGCATGTGCAGACAGTGCTAGTCCCTTTTTTCTGTAGCTAGCACATCTCATAGAGTTATCTGTCATTTCGATTGACCTTAGAATATCCATAAATCACAGAAATATCATATAAAATAATGTATCATGTTTATTAGTTTATGGGTTCAAATATGTAAATAGCTCAGTGTAGCTGAGATGATGTCATTTAGATTAGTTGGGAATTATAGTGTTTGTTAAATAGTTTGAGATGGACAAACTTACATGATGTGGTGCAAAATAAAAAAAAATGAAACAAAAAATTTGTATTGGCACTTGGCAATCGAGCATTAAAGTGCAATGCTGGAAATTCACTTATCCATGATTTGACTTTGTTCTTAGTTCAGTCTGAGGTGACAGACTAATGGGACAATTGGTTTTACAACAACAGCAGAAGCAAAGCCACCAAGGCCCTGTTACTACAAGATTCACAGCTGGTGCTTCCCACACGTTTCTGGATTCCGAACAGGAACATATCTACAACTATGAAGCAAGAGCTCAATGAGTCAGCCGAGTGGCTGAAACCAAAATAGGTTTACACACAAGGTCCCTACATGAATTCATACTTGCCTCTGTGCACCATTCGCCTCCAATGTCAAATCAAGATTTCTAATAAAGCTCTCTGACAAAGTGGAACAAAGATTGCAGATATCTGATACTGTGTACTGGTAAATAACTCAATTTATCAGGTCTTTGCAATCCACCACGACAACTGACCTACTTCAACCTTTCCCACTCAAGGTCGAGAATTAATTTCCTTTTTCCACGGCCCCGTGAACATTCTGGTGTTTGCTTCATGGCTTCATATTAACAGGCTACAAGATTTTTTCGGGGAGCCAACGGAAACACATCTGTGCACGGTGTGTAATCAGCATGTGTCATCTGGAGATTTCTCCAGTCTGGATCACTGGTTCAACCTTCCCCCGGTGCACTTTGGTCGAAACCAATAAATCGGCGGCCGTACCAAATTATGAGGTGTTTGCAAATGTCACATGCAGAGTATTGATCACTTGTAAATGTCACATGAGACCTTACAAGAATGGGCAAGAGAGGTTGGGTACAAATACAGAGACTTTGCTGCGGCTCGATGACGTTATGTCGCAGAAAATGCCACAATGGAAGTGCCATTACACCTTCAGCAGGAACATCCAATCAAAGACGCAATCGAAGCCGTGAAGAAAGGTTGGGAGAGAATCTGTACGTATTCTGAACCCTACATCAGCTGTCCAAAGAAAGAAGCTGAAGTGACTGGAACAAAGAGTTCTACTCTAGATCCAGACAGGAGATCAGGGATAATTCCATTCCTCTGTGGATAGAGAAATGAGTTGGGGATGTGTAATCCATCCAAAATTCTTTGACATAACCTTTGGTAGCCGAGTTAATTTCATGAGGATCACCTGCAGCAAAACCTAAAAGAGCTCAGCCTTCGTACCCCTCATGATCAGGGTCAGTTCCTGAATGGAGGAACCCTTTGATTAGACATATTACACTAACATGAGGGGGAGACGGAGCCAAACAAGTCCCAGTGGGAGAGTCAAGGTCATGGAGTTAAAGGTCAGAAAACACCCTAGAGTGGTACAATGTCTACATTTCTAAAGCAATTGCCACCAGAATATAGGACTGAATGTTGCAAAGTGGCAAATCAAGCCAGTCTGATTTGATTTCATACTCTAGAAGACAAGGAAAATACGAAATTCTTGCGACGGTGACAGAGTTCGAGGCTGACTGAGGTCGAGTCCCTCGGTTCTTTTAAGCACCACACAGTTTGCAGCCTGAGCTTCTCGCTCCACCAGTAAGTTGGTGTCTGCAGCCGCACAGACAGAGCCGCCCTCCCACAGGTTCCTGGGTAATTTAGCAGGTAATGAGCACACCGACTCTGTCAGTCCGGACCTCTCATGTCTTGCAGAGGAAGAAACACACACACACACACACGCACACAGACATGCACAGCTCAGACTTAATTTAAGTTTCCATAAACCTGTATATACACACACACACACACACACACACACACACACACACACACACACACACACACCTCTGCAGTGTCTTAAACCCGCTGCAATCTTTTCACGCCTGAACAAGCAGATGGATCCACATACAAAACTCCCACAGGATGATGACTCAGTTAACCCCGCATCTGAGGGACTTTGCATTTTAATTAGCGAATCACTTCATTGTGCTTGAACTTTTCATTTGAACGCAAACAAAGTTTTACATGTTTGGAATTTCAATTATAAAGAGAAGGAATAGGAATTAGAGTGAATGCTCCTTGGGCCTCTGAAGAACAGAGAACATCACATGGGAGCCGAACAACTCAAAAGGCCTGGCTGATTATCAATACCAACATCCAGAGATTGATTCAGTCAGCATTTTATTACAGTGATCAGACTGCTCACTGATTGAATTTTCAAAAGAAAGTGTTCTTCATTAGTTCCACGGCAGCTGTGTCTGCCCACCTGTTCATTTGCCACTTCCTATTATATAATATTGAAGAATTGTATGATTTTTTTTCAGTTAAAATGTTGTTTCGGAAAGATCCTGCTTTTTCTTTTTTTTAAAGATCCTGAAAAGGTACTTCTTATAAAAAAAAAACAATCTGGATGGCATTCGAGTGTCCTTTTAAAAGGTTTTATAACGCCTTTATTTATAGTCATATTGATTCAGACTAAATCAATTCTTTGTAAAATCTCAGCAAGCTCATCTTGAAGTTCATCACAACAATGTTTGCTGTTAAGATTTGTAATACTTTCATAACATTTTTGTCATTTTCACTGTAAAATACAAACCAGTTCCAAATACTGGTTCAAGTTCCAAATATTGGTTCACGGCCTCAAACTACTTATTAACAATAACCTGTACCACTATCAACTACCGTCCCTCACCATGAACAGACGTACGTTAACATTTCGACAGCTCAAACATGCAAAAATAGAATTACTTTATGGGACAACAAGAGCAGAATTCACGGTAACAGGAGGCGACGCCACACAAAGCCACATCGTGCGGTTGGAACCTTTCTGTCAGCTGCCTCGGCCGAGGTGAAGGCGGAGACCTCGTTCACAGCGTGACCTCTACACTCACAGGCGAGGAAACCAGAGGTGTTACTAACAACATTAAAAACACCTCCTTTTCTACTCCGCTGCCCCAGTGAGCCGTGACGGTGTAACAGTGAGCTAGCATGCACAAAGCCATCATTTTATTTCATACGAGTGTGACAAGTCAAAGTGTCGCATATCCCTGTGTGACTGAGAAAACCAGCATGCCCGTGCGATTGTGGGAAGCGAGCACAAGCCTGACGTTTTGCTTTCAGAGATCCAGTTTATTATTTAGGTGAGGCTATTGTCATTTCTATTGGCTGAAATTGAATCAAAGATACTTGTGCTGCTGTATTTATGAGCTGCTCCGCTCTATGGAGGCGGCCATGTTGCACCACCATGTTTATATAATAACCCAGAGAGGACGAACCTAACACCTTTCGAGTTTTAACGGTAACTATACTTGCTGAAGGCTGAGGCGAGGGCTATTCAGCTGCAGCATGCGACCTCACCACTAGATATCACAAAATAAATTAACACTTTAAAGTGAGGAGACAAGGGGACCGGGAGAGATAAAGAGAACCACTGGTGTGAGAGAGAGAGAGAGAGAGAGAGAATTCAAAGGGAGGAGACGTACAGAGCGATCGGAGTTGGATCACCGAGTCCATTTGTTACAAGTGGAGCATGAGAGACTTCAGATTGCACTAAATTATATGTGGCCCTGGGCAGATCAACAACCTCTGTCCGCCCGACAGAAAATGACTGAAATGTTGCATTGAAATGCCCGCAAATGACCAAATGCAGGTCAATGATGGGCTAGGGGTGCTCCATTGTGTGTGTGTGTGGTAGCAGAGGGAGGTGCACTAGCCACAGGCCAGTCTCCATCCGATTAAACAGAGCAGGACAAGGTGATCATTCACCTCCACTTGCCCTTCTAAAGGTCTCACACACTTTCTCTCTCTCGCGAACACACACACACACACACACACACACACACACACGACTGCTGCCAATTACAGTTTGGAAAACATCAAATCGTGTTGAATGTCAGCCGCTCAATCATTTCGCCTGTAGGGCCATTTCGGCTCTTGAGCGGAAATTAATCATAACACCACAGAGATGTTCTTAAACAGCGCACCTGCAGTGAGAGAGGAAAAACCCAGCTGGGAATAAAATTGAGTTTTAACTTGAGAGTTACACATTTACATCAGGAGGTACACGACTCGACAAATCAGGGTCACGGGGAACATCTTGTATCGGGGGAAAGGTCACACAACAACACGCTTACGATAGAGGCATCCGGCCGGTTTGACTTTCAATGTACAATCACAGAAATGATCGCACAGTCGCATCGTTCATACGCGCTCGCTCATCGTACAAGCTCTGTGACACACGATGAATGAACACCTCTCACACCTCTGATCATGGTCGCACAAAAACAAGACGAGCTCGAAGGAGTGATGGGGAGGAGGGCGCAAGTCATAAGTCACCGCATTCTAACTTATTGCTGACAGAGTGGTGGAGACAGTAAACACACAAATGCACAGGAGATGCTGTCGGTGGCACATGAGCATATTCAAAAGAAAATAACACACGCACAAACACGTACAAATGAAAAGAAAAAACCACTCCCTCCACTGTCTGGCTCACAAACACAGGGGTGGTTGAGGTATAAGCGGCGCGCTGAAGATGTCACCATCTCGCTCCTAATGAGACCCGACATATTATTCCCTCCTCTGCAACACTCAGGGATGGCACTGTGAATCTCAACAACACAGGCCCCGTTTGGATGAAAACATAATTCAATCCCAGTGAGAGGAGCGTATTTGAGTCAAATTAAGTTAGATACACACACACACACACACACACACACACACACACACACACCCACCCAGACCCACACACACACACACACACACACACACACACACACTTCCAAACCCATCCAAGCAGTCACTGTGTATCTCTGGGAGGTCCAGCCAAAGCAGAACGGCGGTGAAAACCAATGATAAAACTAAGAATGAAGTCTCGTAGCTACAATGTGTGTGTGTGTGTGTGTGTGTGTGTGTGTGTGTGTGTGTGTGTGTGTGTGTAGGCACAAATGCATGTGGGTGTCTTCTTCTAAATGACATGAAAGCTGGTTTGAAAACACAGACAGGCTCTTAAGTTGCAATAGTTGCCTCCAGGCGCTGTAGTCACGCATCAATCCAGAATCACCCGTAACATTTACTAAGTCTTGGAAAAAAAAAAAAAAAGGAGACAGAAGAATTGAAACAACTCAATGTCTGAACTCTGTGTGAGCACAGTCTTGCTAAATTCATCTTTTGGTGAAACATCACTTTCAAATTTCAGAATAAAAGAACAACCTGTTGATTTTAAAAGCCGATGCTGGTGTGCAACGACTGCTGAGATGGATTAGAGGTTTAAAAGATTTCCAAGGATCCGCGTGTGCGGCAACACACCACCGGCTCTACCTCGATATACTTTATTATCACGGCCTTTTTTCGAGCAAACACGCTGGAATGAAAGCGAGAACAGGAGAGCGCTAAAGAGAAAGTGACAGCAGGAGAGGAATAAACTAAGTCATGCTGTTGTCAAAGTAGTGTTGGTTGTAATTAGAGGAGAAATTAATACAAATTTGATGAAACCTATGCTGCTTTCAGACATGCACCTTGCATTCACCAGACATGCAGACTTCCTCATGTTGCCCTATATGGTATCAGTTCCACCAAATCTTTACGGTGGTTTGGAAATAAAACTAAAACTTTCACTGAAGCAAGCGAGTCAAAATTGACATTAAGTTGGAGGCATTAAATATCCTCATTAGATCAAAGAGATGGTTCCCACCAGTGGTGCCATTTACTAATCCATCCCCTCTGCACCTTCTCCTGAGTGAATATCTCATCTGCAGCAGATGCGTGTAAGAAGAGAACTCCCTGCTGTGTTGTGCATTGTGAACAGCAAACTATGGAGAGAGAATGGGGTCAAAAAACCAAGTGATGCTCGGCAGGACGGGTCTGAAACCAGCTTTTGATGTTCCTTATATGGAAGCGCACTGACCTTGACTCCCCTTGCAAACAAACAGCGCTGCCAACACAGCAGGGACCAGGCCCAGACCATAATAAACATACCTGCCAAAACTTCATTAAAAGGACCTGAGTCAGTTAAGTCTGTCGCGTGAGGGTCGAACGTTATCTGCCCTTTGCCTTTCACAGCCACTGCATGAAATAACATATAGTACAATCTCCAGTGTGTGAGCAGTGGCTGAACCCAGCGGTCCACCTGACAAAAGAACAGTAGATGATTTTTTTTTTAATAATAATAATAATAATAACAGACAGTCCCTTTTCTAAATTCTTTCTCAGGAGTGAGGACCAGTGGACGACCTTCGACACACGAGTCAAAGCAGGAGAGAAGTGCTGCTGTGCGTGGACTGTGCACAGGAGTTCAGTTGATAACAAAAGCATAATTATGTAGAGGGGGGCAGAAGGGGGGGGGGAGCAAATGCATTGTTTTGAGCGATGCACGGCCCAAGTGACTTCACCTATGGGTGAATATAGTCATGAGGAGCAGCTCATTTAACCACAGGAGCGAACAGCAGTGCAGGCATATTCAGATACTTCACTCCAATAATAACGAGGAGGAAAACAATCATCAACCAAACACGGCACAACTGAAGTGAAAACTCAGCTAACAAAGTTATTTCAAGAAAGCAGAGGGGAAAAAAGGAGGACAGTTGATCAGATGTTCAACTTTCAATGAGGAGATCCACCTAAAGGTCTCCTCTGCTGATTGAATGTGCAGCGCATTGGGCTTAGTGACATCTAGTGGTGAAGTTGCATGCTGTAGTGTAACTGTTCCTCCATTTCTAAACACCTGGGAGAACCTACGGCAGCCTTCAGTTGTTTACATCGTCCTTTGTGAGCTACAGTGCAAACATGGCGAGTCTCTGTGGAGAGGAGCTACTTTCAATTGACAGAAAAAAAGGGGCGTTTTCAAAGATGATGAAAACAGAGTAGTGCATGTCGCAATCGAAATGGAAATGATTCAAACAAAATTGTAAGCATCACACCTTTAAAACCCCAATTAATACTCTGAATAAACCATTCCAATGGTTCAATTACCTCCCAGTCTTCATCAAATGTCATGGCTCAACATTCGCTGCAGAGATACAGAGCTATAACGTCGCCTCCATCCTCCAAAACCAAAAGCAAGAGTTTGGTATGAATATGATTGTTTTCGTAAATTGATCTTGTTTTGTCACGATGGGGCATTTCATTTTCAATGAGCTTTGGTTTTATCAGTGTCAGGTAATTAACACAGAGTTAATCTGGGGCAAGGTCGTGTTATTCAATCAGAGGGGAAGTGAAGGAGTGCACCTGCTAATTACTTTCATTATCAGCACCACCCACAGCCAGGCTCTTCCATAAAGGCTGTTTCCCATGAATACGGCCCGAGGCACAAGTAAACATATTTGAATAGTTTCCGCTGTGTGGTCCACACTCAAACATACAAACATATTTACTTAGCAGGACAAAATCAAAACACATACGTGAGTCTAACAACGACGACGAAAAGA
>JAFBJT010106907.1:89740-101863 GCA_016785325.1 Chascanopsetta lugubris | reverse complement strand
AAACCAGCGGCGACTCAAGGGAATGTCTTTCACGAGCCTCCGGAGAAATTGTTTCATTTTTCCATCTTATGAGAAGATTTGATCCTTTTTTATCTTATTCCCCCCCCCCCCCCCCCTTTTTCTTTTTCCCCCCCCCCCCCCCCAACCCCCGCCTCAGGTGAACAACTGGCCTTGATCGGGATGGAATCGCGGGCGTATCCCCTTAGCTGGAATGTTATCTGCTTTCACAATAGCATTTCTAGGAAGGTTTTTTTCTTCCTCCCATCGGCTTTTAAATGTTTATTTTTAACATCGGAACTTTGATTTTCTTTACTGGTGATGCAAATCGTTTCTTTGTTCTTAGTTATTGTCACTGCAACAAGACAACCTTTCCTATCCTCACAAACGGGGAAATCAAATTCCTCACTCTGATGGTTATTTTTACTAAATGCAGGTCTGAAACACAAGCACATGCCACATGGCCCGAGCAGTTGCTCAAGGGCTCCTCAGCAGTGCTCAGGGGGAGCTACCAGTCCACACTCTACACTTTGTCCATACGGGACTGGAACCGATGACCCTCCGGTTCTAAGCCCGAGTCCCGACTGACTGAGCTACTGCCACCACAAACGCCACATTCCTCAGAGAGGAGATCAACAAAGGCTGTGTTGCCTAAGTTGCAAGTTCAGATTTTTGTCTGTGGTTGTTTACATTCTTTTATAAAATGTGACCAAAATCACACTCCAGTGTAAAAGGGCCATGGCCCTGACATAACCAACTATGAATGAGGCAAGCAACACACTGTGTGCAACAGTAAACAAGGAAATAACAAATATGGAGGCCACAGGTGTGACTGTGGGAAGCTGTGTTTCTCCAGTATGGGGGCTGTCAAAAGAGATGCCAGGTGTCAATTATTACCAAATTTTCCTATGAGCTAATAAAGCTACAATAAGTCAGACATGGAGATTTGGAACCAACCACCATATTGGAACCATTCAAACCAGGTGATGAATGGCTGGGCTCTGTCTCCGTGTTAGTGAATAGGACACAAATTGAGGTCAAACAAGTCAAATGTTTTTTTTAAATTATATTTCGCAAAATTCCACTGTGAGGGATTTTTTTCCCCAAGTAAATGTTGATTATTCATTTGATGTGAGAAAAGCGGAATTGGGCGACATGATAGACAGCTGTGACTGATTGATAACCGGATGTGCCTTTGCTCTGTAGGGACTTTGTTAACTTGGTAAGCAACATTGCCGTCTTCATATTCAGAGTATTTCAACTGCATGTCAGGATGAGATCGGAGCATAGCGAATAGAAAGACATTTGGGCTGTTGGGCTTTTTTGTAAATAACGACTACAAAACAAAGCTAGGGAGTAGAATTGCACTTAACCATTTTTAGGCCAAATCTGTAAACAGCGATTGTGAACAGGGTTAATTTTAAGTAACAGACAAACCTTGTTGAGGTGGTAATAGGTCTGACAGCATGCATAGCATTTATAAATAAAAAGTCAATGTTGTGACCAATGGTTCTATTTTAACCAATATCCTCGGACCTTAATATTGTAGTTGTTATTATAAAGCCAGAGTCTCCCAGTCGCCCCATGATAAACAGATTTATTTTCAACAGTGACTCATTGGGGGATTTGAAAAGCACAGACAGACGCTGCTGTGCTGCCGATGTGGCTGTCAGACAGGTGCTCTCTATGTGCGTGTATTGTCAAGCCGAGCCAGTTACTAATTTTTGTAATCCATTACAATTATTCTATTAAAAAAATTGAAATTCAGCAAAATCTGGAGAAAGAAAATCATCAAGCATTTTCATATAAAAAAAAAATTCCAAGTGAGGATGCACACTCAGTTTGGGGACACAAATCAAAATGTAAGAAAACATAAATGTGAAAAGGGTAAAATTAACATGCAGGCACCTTTGTGTCCATGTACCTTTGTGCTGAACTGTCAGCGATTAACAGAGGTGAGGCTGTTGGCAGTGGAAGGCAGATAGACGAGGTTAATGGTGACATCGCCGCGAAGCAGAGGAAAGCAAATCAGGATTCTGGCAGAGTGATCTGAAGGTGCCAGCTGCTTTGGCTCTGGACAGCTGCCGGTGGAGGGAATTTAATTTCGGCTGCTATGTAGAATATGGCTTTTTACACAATTACACCCTGCATTGTGCCACAGACCAGGCTGAAAGACGAGCTGTGCTCGGTGTGAAGCGGAAACCAGTTACTTTCTGGCTACATGGGAACCCGAGAAGAATAATTTTCCCGGTTGGCACATGTAACGAAAACGAATAAGTGTTCACGTATCACATGCCACCACAAATAATTTGCAAAAACGTGCATAAGGACAAGGTTTAGATACTTCGGCACCTCTCAAGGTACACCATCTTAATTTGTCTCTCCTCACATACATTAAGCATGCAAATCATTCTAAAGACAGAAACATAAAACCACCACAGACTAATCTGCTCATGAAAGGTAATTACAAAGAAGAAGGAAACAATTCATAACTTTAATATGAATATGGCATGTTTCGATCAGACGGAGGGGCGTGCTGGGAAAAAAGATTCCCAATTAAGATCCCGAAGATGTGATGGTTGTGATGAGTAAAAACAATTTAAAACGCAAACAACAATGAAGTTGAGTGAAGTGATCATTTAATTAGATCTCGTATCAAACGCAGACACATTAGTCTGTTTTCATATGTGGGACTAACAAGCTTCTATTCATCCTAACCCTTAGTCCCTGATCACGGCAACATAAATAAATCACGTAGCAGCATCACAGCGGAAACATGGAGCCGTGCTGAGCCCTGTTTTAAACTTCATTCAAAAATGCCAACATAAGCCTTTCAGCATGTCTTTGTAGTTAGAAAGACTAGTCATTCCAGATACATGATCATTGCCTTAGAAAAAGTAGAAATGGTTGTAATAATCATAATTCCCTCAAACAAGTATGAAAGGTGACCATTAAAATACGTTGATTTTGATCATTCAGTTAATAACATATGACATTATCACATCATTCCATTCACTCTGTGATGCTAAGACAGTGAGGTTTTCAATTGCGCAAATCTACTCCAATGTTATCACAACCTGCTAAACAATGAGTAGTCCCCGCTTTGGTCACTTAAATGAGCCTGACCCATTGAGGAATTGACACCAATAGACCTCCACAGACCCTTCAAAGCCTGTAGTCCACTGATCAGATATGGTTAGTATTTTCTAGCACATTCCGCAGATGCTCGACTGGGCTGAAAGTTTAGCCCGTTTTTAAATTGTAATTCATTCTGACTGACCAGAACCAAGGAATAAACATTACCGTCTTCAGCTGCGAGAGGGCGCTCTAGGCTTGTGACAACTATATGCTTCAGTGATGTGGAATGAGATCAGGAGTTTGGTGAACTTGCTTGTTAGATTCGCTAGCATGTTATGTTAATTTAGCCCATTCAGCCTCCCAGGTATGTTCTTTCTGCTATTGTGTAGCTGAATAACAGTCGATGTGTTACGTTAACATACATATACCTATTCAGCCTTTTGTTCGGGTTGCTATTGTGTAGTTGAATAACTTGTCTAATAAATGTGACTTATAGTCCAGTGCGACTTGTGGTTTTGTTGGGTTTTTTTTTCCTCTTCATGCTGTATTTATTGACTGGTGCGACTTATACTTGCGTGCAACTTATAGTCCAGAAAATACGGTATTTGATTGCATGCTTTGAAGATGTGTACAGATTGAAAGAAAACCAATGTCCATGGGCTTTTTTTATTCAAATACTTGAATATTGCTTAATGTAAAAAATAGCGGTGGAATTATCAGCACACTCACACTAACACCTAACACATTTCCAGCTTTGAAAATGTGTGTTCAAACAGCCCTGGACTCAAAATACATGTGTAAGGTTGATATTATGCAATGATTGCTGATTATAATGTTGAATCAAGCTCATATTTTCACCAGTGAATCAGGCCAATAATGACACGTTCATGTCCATAATACACAGACACTCCACCTACACTTTTGAGAGCCGTTGCGCACATGAGGGCATACGTAAATTCGACTGATGTCGCTGGTTGGAGGAGCAAAGGTGTTAATGCTACGCAGATTTTACAGAAAAATAGAGCCAAAGTGAGCTCCTCTGCCAAGTGCCTCCTCTGATTGCACTTCCCACGACATGTCTCCTCGTTAAAGAGGAAAGCGAACAGGAAGGAAAAGGCCACCATCGAAAAGAAGCTGCAAGAGTCTCAGCACAATGAGACAATAGATGCAAAATGATGTGGGAGCAACTGAACGCACTTCAAATAACACAAGTGAGGAGGCACAATTTTTTTTTAAAAGCCAAAAAGGAAAGAGAGAAAAATAAGAATATGATGCTTTCATGTGACTGATGTGATAATGTACTGTTACACGAGAGGCTGGTCTGATTGGATGGAGCAGGAAAAAGGTCTGGGAGGATTATGATAGGTGGGAAAGTGCTGCTTAACAAGGCAATCGACGGGGCAAACTGGTCAATATTGACCGCACTCACTCTATATCTGTCGGCGACAAAAGGCTTTGAAGTCTCACACACACGCACACATACACACACACACATACACACACAGACTATGGCCTCGTTCCATTCTAAGAGGTTATGAAGTGCCACATCTTGCTGCGTCTCAGAGGCCCAGATCAAGGACCATTTATCTTTGTATTTTCTTTTTCTAATATTTAAACATGTCTGTGTTTCCATTCCAATGACCATGTCTATTAGAAACCTGCCTGCATGTCAGGTCAGGGGTCTTATCCAATATCTCTGAATGTCGATCACAGTAAAACGAGACAATTAAAATGACTGAATCCAATCATTTGTTCCAACAAAGCTTTGTTGTTGCAGGATGAGAAGATGCAAAGCATCACATCCCGGCTTTTTAATCAAGTGCATTGTTCAAGGTTTGCTCAGCAGATACTTAACTCACAGTAGAGACGTCTGCAAAAGACAAACTCCCTGTGTGGAGCAAAAAATGCTGCAACCGACCTACAATGAAGCCATTGTGGTGCTGGCATGACACTGGGCAGTATGGGAGGTTGGGGGTTCGGACCCTCCGCTAAACATAGATTGCCGTTTCATCTCCACATTCCCTGAAGTTCACAACCTGGGACCACACCCTCAGTTCTAACTGGCTTATTTTTATTACACCCAGGTTTGACATTGTGCAGATTTGGGCCTTTGGGTAAAAGCCTTCATTGTCTCTGCCTCTGTAACTCTGTACCTCACTACATAAAATGGCGTCGGGTCCCATTAAAGATGCTAGTTATTAAACAGCATCGAGACAAGCCTCCAAAAGCGCAACGGCCATTCCACCTTACAACATCTTTCAAGGGGCCGTGTGTCATTTTTGTCATTTCTTTTAGCAGAAAAACACATGAAACAATTACATTCCGACATTTCCGTAATCACCTAAATGTATTTTTGTTCCCATTACACAAATGAGCCCATGAATGTAAATTTACATGAGGAGTGGGTCCTCTCGACGGGGGCCGCGATGCTTTTACAGTAACCCAGAGTGGACACGCTATAAATGTTTGGAGTTTTAATAACAACTGAAGTCTCCCAGAGTTTCTTCTATGTGCTCAGAAGGGTGAGGGTGAGGTGATGGATACAACATGCAACTCCCCCTTTAGATGCCACGTCATACACACTGCAGCTTTAAAGGTATAGTGTGCAGGACTTAGTGACATCCAGTGGTGAGGCTGCAATCTATTTGAGAGCGGCTCACCCCACTCAACCCAGGGTCGCCTTCGGCTATCAGCTAAATAGAAGATAAAAGAGTCGGCAGAATATTCCTGTTCATGGGGAACAACAGGCAAAGGTGAGGTGTAAGCTGGAAGCAGCAGAGCTGTTGGTTGGGAGTCACCTTATAGTGACAGCGGCCCTTAAATCAACATTTCCCTTCAATCACTGGGAACAAACACATTACCTACTCTCGGCCACTGCAGCTTCCAGGTCAACTAAGCATGACAAATGTGTTTCTCCCTCCCCCTGGCCTGATGATGCAGATTAACAGGAGGAGGAGGAGGAGGAGGAGGAGGAGGAGGAGGCGGAGGAGGCGGGAAGGAAACGAGGACAGGACACGATAGAGCAGAATGTAAAACAGAGAGACAAAGGGTTGACTGATGTTTAAGTGCGATGGAAAGCATTCGAAGAAATCTCTCCGACCACATTTGAAAGATCTTGCAGTGTGTACAGATGGACACACACACACACACACACACACATTCTGCAGAGATGAATGGGCTTTTCAAGGTTGAGAACTACTTAAGCAGTCCAGTCAAGACTTTAAAAGCTTTTTTCAAATTCTTACTTTCTATTGTCGCATTTGTCTTTATAAAGATAAACATTGTCAATAGCCCATACAGTAAAAGTCATTGAATATGAGCAGAATGCCCTGAGCTGAATCGTCCATTTAACAGTCCATTGGCGCATTTGTACACATTTTTTAAATCACTAAGTCGAAACTCAGGCTGCACACGCCAAGGTTTTTATAATCTCCACAGTAAATGATGAAGTTGGGCATCTAACGTCCCCCTGGCTGCTACATTATGTGAGGATTTGTGTTTTCCACAAAATCCAGTAAGATCTCTCAGGGTTCCCTTTTAATTTGCAGCTTTAAGGAGTATTAGTTTTTAATTGATGTTCTCTGTAACAAAGACTTACTGCTTGATACAACTTGAGAGGGTGACTATCATAAAACATCCCTAAAAGGCATCTCATTCATTTCACATTATACAACCACAGGGAACACATGCATGTTGATGTTTAAAAAATCAAATATGATGATGAAAATTGTATTTTCTTCATAAACATGTCAAAAGGTCAATCAAAAAAAAATATGATTCTAAATATTGGTCATGCCTTGTTATGATGAAACTTTTTTTGGTAAGGGTGGAAAATGGATTAGTCGAGCTCTTATTTTGAAATGATATCTTAAAAGTCAATTTGGTGTCCCTACCATCAGTGAGAAAGCGCTCCTGAGGTATGTAGAGAATGTTCTGTTTCCCCTTCTCCACGAGTGGGGCTGTCAAGAGTTGATATTGTTATTGATATGTGAGGGAAATAAATCTGGTAATTAATCCTAGTTTTATAGTGATAAGGTATTATCAGTTAAAACTGGTATATACTGGTTAATGCTGGTTAGATTTTATTCCCACTCACACCAGGAGGTCATACAACGAGAATCACTTGGCACTGGTTTGTACTTTGCATCGTAAATCAAATTGGAGTGTCCAATGTGTTTTAGTTTTGGTTTTTTTCCATTTGCCCACTTAAAGGTCAAGTCTCTCATGACAGTTTAAAAGTGATTGATTCAGTAAATGAAGATGTCAGAGCTCAGTGAACTCTGCGCAAGAGGAATGTGTGAATTCACTTCATCTCTGGGAACAAATTGATTGCAGTGATTCCGGAGAAATACTGATTTCAGTTGAAAATCCGGCCCTTACGCTTATCACCAGTTCATCTTCGGTTCATTTTTCCAACATATAAAAAAAAAAAAAAGAAGAAATTACGAAACACATCCATTTCTGTGCAGCGGGGGGATTATTTTTCAAGTAAAGGTTTATCTGACTCAGAGTGCGGCAAATGTAAAATCCGCCATGAACTGACTGCAGGCTGAATTATTGCGGCGCTGTAGCAGCTGCTCACACGCCAAGGCAAAACAGAAGATTTTGCAAATGGCTGAAAAAGAAAATAAAGGCAGGAGTTGCATTTTCTTCCTCGAGCGAACACAGTCTGAGGCATGAAACGGCAGTTTTGGTGCTTGAAGAGCGAGTGTGTGTGTGTGTGGGAGTGAGCGTGAGCATATCGTAAATGTATGATGTCCAGGATTTCATCAGCCGTGGCGAGAATTTCACGCCTATGCGCTCGTGGCCTGCGCGTTCGGCGGGAATCCACGTGAAATGCCTCCGCCCGATCACTCACGTGTCTCCGGCTGTTGCTGCAGATGAATGACAGCGCAGCAGCCATTAGTGTGTGCACTTGACACGGAGAGGTCGGGCTGTAATGTAGACCTCAACGTGGCGCGGCCGCGCCATCAGTCACGGTCGGCGGGTCAGACGCGAAGCAAGTGGGACACGCTCGAGCCTCAAACAGATAAATGACTCCGCTTGCGCCGTAGGAGCAGCCATTGTTCTGCTGCGGACCATTGCTTCCCATCCTCCCTGAATAGCTGGGTGTGGGGGGAGGGAGGGGGGGGGCATTAGTCGTGGGTGGCGGCGGCGGCAGTATGTGTGTCAGTGTGAGCGTGTGTGTGTGTGTTTGTAATCGAGGGAGTGGAGTGGTGTACAGTTCAGACGGCTGTAATTTTCTCACGAGCTGCTGAAAAAAATGGGTTGTCAAAATACATTGGCAGTGACTTTCAGCTCATTTCCTGCAGAGAGAAAGGCGAGGAAAGGAGAGGAGGCGAGGAAAGGAGAGGAGGAGAGGAAAGGTGGACAAACACTCACTCTCTGAAATTAACTTCGTAAGTATCACCGAGTGCTTTTAAAAACAAAACGGAGACGTCTCGGGGCCTGCACTTGTTTTGTTTTTTTATAATGTTCTTGTACAAATCAAATGTATTATTTTATTCTAAATTGTCTTTTGTTTGTGCTTTAACTGTGTTATGTTGCGCTGCTGCCTATCTTGGCCAGGACGCCACAAAAAAATGGGTGAGGGGAAGTAGAAAAGGACAGAGAGGAGAGGAGGCCGGGCAGCAGTGACTACCTCCAAAAGGTCGGTGTCTCCTCTTCATCTCAGTTGGATTCCTCCTGGTTAAATAAAGGTTAAATAAAAAAAAAATTAAAAAAATAAGGTGAGAAGGAGGCACTGGGAGAAAGGAGGCCAAGCCAAAAGAGACAAAAAATAGAGGAGGGGCAGTAGGAAAAAGGGCAGAGAGGAGAGAAGATGGGGCAGCAGTGACTACCCCGAAAAGGTCAGTGTCTCCTCTCTTCATTTGTCTCTCTGATTGAACTGGCCAATTAGCAACCGAGCGCTTCTCTCTGCACTGTGGATGGGAAACAACCTAATAAGGACTGGTGGAGAGATAGATAGAGACAGGCTGGAGAGAGAGAGAGAGAGAGAGAGAGGGAGAGAGAGAGAGAGAGAGAGAGAGAGAGAGAGAGAGAGAGAGAGAAGCCACGCAGTGTGTTCTGTTACAGAGAAGCCCCTCCATTGACGTAACGGCACTTCATTGCAGTGATTAAGCGTCGGACAGCACTCTGACGGGCGGGGGGGGTGGGGGTGGGGGGGGCGGGCACCGCGTACGGAGTGAAGTGGGTCGGAAACGGCGGGATCAGGTGGGGATATGAAAGGAAGGGAGGAGAAGAGGGGAGAACACGGGTCGTCCAAACATTGACGGAGAGACGGACAGTGGATCGATGATGAGAGGATACGGTCCGACAGCACAAATTGGTGGGAGGAAGGAAAGAAGGAAATGAGGAGGAGACACGGGCGGAGCGGCACGTCGCGCAGAGAGAGAGAGAGAGAGAGAGAGGGAGAGAGAGAGAGAGAGAGAGAGATTATCTCTGGACGTTGACGAATTGCGCCGAAAAGAGTGAATTTCAAATGGGAACTCGGACTTTAGATCGATTCATTTCTCGCTGAATCCCGTTGAAGTCGGACCAGAAGCCGACGACATGAAATGCGTTCATTTGTTTGCTCGGTTTGATCCTCATTCGAAATTCGACTCCCACCCTGGCCCTGCCCTACCAACAGTTTTGCCACATTATCTTCACAAAATTCCATGTCGGCCCACTCGAATGTGGGTCAGTGAGGAGGGGCAACGGGGGGACGTGTCGGGCGACAGAGGATCAGCCTCCGATTGGCTCATCTCGTCACGGAGTCCGCGAACTGCTAACATAAGCAACCTGACTCCATCATGTTTGGAGCTTTGTGCGTGCAAATGATGCGAATGACACGTTCCACCCAATCCGATCGACCCTCTCATTTAAAGGTGCAGTGCGTACGCTTTCGTGACATCTCGGTGAAGTCGAACGTTGTATCCATCGCCTCACCCTCACCATTTTAGACGTGCAGGAGAACCAATGGTAGGCTTCAGTTGTCATTACAACTCGAGACCACCCTGGGCTACTGTAAAAACACGGCAGCCCCCATAGAGAGGACCCGCTCCTCATGTCAATAAACACTGATGAGCTCCTTTAAGCTTAATGGGGAAAGAAAAAAATCAAACATTTTGGTGATTGTAAATTCATGGAAATGTCAGTGTGTCATTGTTTTGTGATATTTTTTGAAGTGAAAAAAGGACAGACATTTTACACACTGACCCTTTAAGGTGCACCATCACGACACGTAATGGGACAGCTCTGTTGACACTGACTAATTCCTGACATGTTCATTTCTGGCTCGTCCCCGCGGTCTTCATCCCTCTCCCTCACTTTATGTGCTCCAAATTAAATAATTGTGTTGTTAACAGTATTGTAAGGGCCTGCATCTGATGATGATTATTAATATTATACTTTTTTTTATGAAATGTATTTGAAGGTTCTGTCCAATTTGTCCCTGTATGTTTTAAACCTGCCGCATTACATCTGTTGTAGATAATGTTGTGTAAACACCGCTGGAATTACAGCATCCATCGATTCTCAGCTCTTCTCCTCTGATCCCCCGTGGGGGACGAAGAGCAACGGATCTGGAGGTTTCCCTCCTTCACTGCAGTGGATCATCACAGTGATGGAAGACCTCCAAGCAGCGGAACACTCAGGAGCAGAGTGATTGAGCCCCCCTGTCCCGACCCACGCATGCAGAGACAAACGTATTACCACTCAAGTGAGGACTGACGGATGCTGTTTCCATTCATGTGTATTTAAAATGTGTCCTCATTTTGTCTTTGCCGCTGGCAAATATCTCATTGCATGTTCAAGCCTCCAGTTGTGGGATGATCTCAGAGATAAAGCTGAAAAGGAATAAAGATCAGTATTTACTTCTGCAACTCTCAAATGATGGTCTAATGAAGCTCTCTCAAGGTTCTGTTAAGAACAATTCAAGCCTTTAACGCTGGCGCCGTTAAAAGTAACTGACTCTATTTAGCTTCTCTTGTTGTAATTTAGCTGTGTTTTTATATCATTAGTCCTGTTTAAAGTTCAGGAATGTTCATAGCTGTGTTTTTTTTTTTTTAAATATAATTATTCAGGGCAATGTTAAACAAGTACACCGGGACAATTACTCATATTAAAATAAAAGGAAAATCCTTTTTACCATAGTTGAATCCTTTCAAGTCCTGTTTAGTAGTTTAGCTCGCCCTGAGTGTCTCTCTCTCTCTCTCTCTCTCTCTCTCTCTCTCTATAATGTAGAAGGCATAGTGAAGTATCAACGTCAAAGTTTACAGTTTTGATTTGGATGAAAGCGAATGTAGATTGCGCCCTCTGCAGTTTCAAAGGTAATCGTGATAACTTGTCCAACTCAATTCAACAGATGCACATTTGTATTGATTTTCAACCAAACCAAGAAGCATCGTTACATTCCAATGCCATGATGACGTCATTGAGAAAATTGATGACATAATTCCAGGATGCTGATGATTTTTGACGCGACATTAAAAAAGTGCATTCATGTTCAGCTTCCTCAAAATCCACTCCTCAAGATCTGTTTCAAGAAACATGAGCACACTTACAGCGTCACAGATTTTGTGGGTTAGGGTTGGACAGTCAAACTGTACAAATCCATGATGGTTTATAATATTTCAGACAGGCAACCAAGAGAACTTATTGTTCAATGAGGCACTGTTCAGATCAGATGGAGCCCAATGTCTTGCATTGGTGTGATATCTCCTCCCTTGTCCCGAGAGTTCCCTCTGTTGTCCGTCTGTCTTGCCTTTGACTATACGTGGTCTCCCTCCCCAATAAAGACTTAAAAGACATTAAGCAGTCTGGACTTGCCTTGGAGACAGGTGCGACTGCCGAGAGAGGAATAATTACAACCATAGGGGACAACGTGGGATTCCCAATCACTTGGTGGCGTCTCGGAGAGAGAATTAGCTTTGGCACATCCTGCCTTAGATTGGCAAAAAGGAGCCGACAAATCCGGGCCAAGCAAGAAAAGCAGTAAACAACAGGGGTGTGGTTTGCTATCGATTCTAAAAAAAAGTTTTCAGAGTGTTTTTAATATTTTAGAGG
>JAFBJT010106907.1:51148-61969 GCA_016785325.1 Chascanopsetta lugubris | reverse complement strand
ATTCTCTCTGAAGAGTGGGTTCAGAGTGGACAAACAGCGTCTGTAGTGTTTGAATGTGAAGGCTTCCGTAAGGTTCTGCACTCATGCACTGACGGGAAAGATGAAGGGGCACAAAGTGCAACTTTCACCACCAGGTGTCACTATTTCCACATACTAGACCTTTTAAAGGTCCATTGTCTAATTCAGTTTTTTAATATGTCATTTCAATTGGTAAACAGATAACGACATATTTATACGAAAGCTTTTGTAAGTTTATAATCACCCAGGTGTATAAATTACTAGAATGAACCCTTGAATTTCCATCAGGGGTGGGGCCTCCCTACAGGGGACCTGAGGGCTGTACAGTTGCTGCAATGCATTAATGTCACCACTAGACTTCACTGAATCCTACTTCTGAATATTTGCTATGAGATACATTACACAACAGAGGTAAAAACAACTTGACAGGTTTTCCATTCTGATTCCTGTCTGCTTTTATTATTAATAACAATACTTAGGTATCATTGAAAAAAAAATAACACTGTCATGAGGACACAGCTGTTCTGTATCACCAGAGAATAGAGGTTGCTGGTTGGTCGGGGTTAGTGTAGAAGATGTGGTTGGTGGAATGAGGGTGAGTTGGGATCTCTTCTTTATTCAAGAGGAAAGAAGGAAAATGGAGATTGATGAATGATGCAGTGTGGAAAAGAGTGTGTGTTTCGGTAATGGAGTGGAATCTGTGTCGTGAGGTGGAGGCAGGGAAGAAAAGGAGAGAACACGATGACATGAGAGAGAGAGAGAGAGAGACAGAGAGAGAGAGGGAGAGAGAGAGAGAGAGAGAGAGCATTACAGATAAGGCACTTGACGTACAAAAACTTTAAAGCGTAACAACAAAATGGCAACACTTATTTCAATAATACCTCATAGGTCAACACTGGCAAAGACCAGATTTCTTAAGAAAAAGAAGAAGGAAAGAAATCAAATAACATACCTGAAAACCCGTTTCATACACATGATCATACCTAAAATATATCAACACTTAAATTCTGGCCGAGGTTAATCAATGTAACCGCGGCTACTAGGCAGTGAACTATACACATCTGGCCGATACTCCTAAAAATGGTTCAACCGTCCCATTCCACGCGTGACACTCCTTCATATCAGCAAAGCAATCTGACATTGCAATCATTTAAAGGAGAGTGACATCGGGAGACATCATCAGCGTGATTCTTTAAAACAAATTCTTCAGCCCAAAAAACAAAACAAACCCATCCAGCTCCATCAAATCGTGTTGGAAGCTGTGAGTTACGACAGTGCGATTTGTGTTGGTCACTCATTTCTGATTATTGTTGAGTGACCCGAGTCATTCAGCTGTTTTAAAGGCTGAACATTGAAATAAAATCAAAATAATTAGAATAGCAAAGATTTTCCTACTTTGAAAAAAAAACAAAAAACAAAGCTAAAACCACTTGATTCCTCAAACCTCACAAGGCTTTTTTTCTTTTTTAAATGGCACCAGCTACATCGGGGAGCAGGAGCACACAGTCCTCCTGCTGATTATTACATTATAATGTATTCAACACTACATAAGAGACACTGTATGTTTGTGCAAAGACGTTGCAATAGCTAAACATACACATACACTTGCATAGGCAGAAAACTTAGGGAAATAAATGCCCTATTGTTCCACTTTCATAAAACGTTCACTCCTCTAGTAGAAAACAGTGACGTTGCGGCAAAGTAAAGTGAGAAGAGATGAAAGCGTAAAAGCTATAAAATGTCTTTTGGACAGCGATTAGCTGGCTCTAAGGCACGATTAGAATGAGAAAGCTAAAGTCGAAGCAGCGTCGCCCTCCTCATGTGTCCTCTCCGTTTTCCTCCCCGTCCCTTTAACTGTGTGACGGACAACTGGCATGAAACGTTACTGTCTGACGACAAAAGCACAAAGAAACATCGGCCGCTTCCTATTGGTCACCTGCTGGATCTTCTGTGCCCTCTACAAGTATGAATGAACATGTGTTAGTGTGTTTGTGTGAAGGTGTTAGTGTCCTCAGGATACCTGGTGGTCCTCAGTTCCTCCCCGTCCTTTCATCCCTCCCTCCCGCTCAACACCCCTGCCCCCCTGGCCCCGCCCCCCGCTGAGGGATATGAGTCCGTCTACGTCCTGACACTCGTCTGTGTCTCATGCCGTCTTGATACGGCTGTGGTTGTTGTTGTGGACCGCGTGACCGTTCTGCAACAGTCCGTTTTTCCTCACGTCCTTTTCATTCGCTGCCTCCTCCTCCTCCGATTCATCCGTTTCATCCTTGTCGCTCCGTTCGTCATCTACCTTTTCCTGAGGAGGAGGAGGCAGAGACATGGTGTGAGGAAATGTGGCCATTTAGACAGACAGATATCATCAATCAAGATCCTTCCTCTCAGACTGTCCCGGAGCTCTGGTCAGTGTCGGAAACAAACCCAAACTGTCTACGTGCCGGAATGGGAGTGTTATCAGGCTGAGTTGGAGGTTTTCAAGTTGACATGAATGAGCCCTTACAGTCCCTTTAGTCATTAATTGTTCATGCTCTTACATGTTATTTTATGTGGGTGTGTATAATTATTTGTTTTTAGTGTCAAGTGGCTTCTGTGATTTTGAAATCATGACGGTCTGCGAAGAACAAGCCTGGAGTTCCACATACAGGGACAGGAGGGGGTGATAGCAATTCAGCTGCAACATACACAACTTCACCACTAGAGGTCACGACTTCCTATACAAACGTCAGCTCCACCATTTCCATCTTACATCCTTTGTGGCTTTATAACAAATCCTCACATGAGGGGCGGCAGCTCTGACGTTAGACCAGCAATGATCATGACTTAGTCAATCACAATAATGAAAAAAAATTTAAAAAAAAGTTTATTTACATTGCTGGTGAGGAAGCGGACTGCCATCCGTATGATGAGGACAGCCCAGAAGACATGTAGACACTGCAGAGTCATCAGGAGTCCATTGAAGAAGTAGTAGCCGAAGAAGGGGTCGTACACGGTCACCGGGTAAACCCACGTGCAGTAAAGGATGCTGCCACACAGAAGGTAAGGGAGTCGAGGAGGGGACATGAGTGGTGTTTAAAAACAACAACATCCAGAGAAAAAAATACGACTGAAACATTCAAAATTTACCGGAATGGGAAGATGAAGAGACGAGTGACAATGAAGACTGCGGCAAACCCGATGAAGATGTAGTTACAGGCGTTGCGCCACCCGGCATAGTTGAACATCTTCGCAGACTGTAAAAGAAAAGACAGGGATTGACTTTAATTGGCAAACCGCATGCGCACTAATAAACTCGTCGTCTTTGTATACTTCTACTCCTTCAGTGGCGACGTGTGTGTACATTCCTCCACTTGGTGGCAGTGTACCATCAGCTGTATGACGGCAGGCTAATGTACCGTCACAGTGGTGTAATGCTGATGTTAGGTGAACCAACCACAGTGGATACCAACTTCTGCGGCCACTTCTGTGAGACGGGAGACACTCACCTCCAGAAGATAGTCGGAGGAGTCGTGCACGAGCATGATGAGAGTTCCCGCGCGGATGTAGTTGACACACCAGGAGAAGCTGATGAGCAGGATGGTCGCCACGTGGTGAACGATCTGCTCCTTGAAGTCCTGAAAAGAGGGGAGACGTGGTGGAAGGAGACGCGTTACTCGTGCCGAGGTTGGAAGGAATGAGAGCTGCAACACAGACGTCAGTTATCGTACAAAGTAAAAAAATAAAAAGTATCTTTAAAGGTGCCGTGTGTAAGATTAGGTGACATCTACAGGTGAAGTTGCATGTTGCATGCATCACCTCGCCCTTCCCTTTCGAGCGAGCGGGAGAACCCACGGAAGCTCTCAGTTGTCATTAAAGCTAAAAGTATGTTTTGTAGGTCCGCTCTGGGCTACGGTAAAAACATGGCGGCCCTCGCAGAGAAGACCCGCTCCTGATGTAAATACACGTTAAAATCCTCATTTTGGGAGTAAATGTGAAAAGAACATCACTGTCAAAACCTAATTTCGATCTACAGGTAGAAGTGAGAAAAATGTCCCAAAATCTTACACACTGCACCTTTTAAAATGTGGCAGGATTGACATGGGGGCTGTGATCACGGCGATGAAACCTGTTGAGGAGGGTTTCTGGGTTGAAAAACTGGGCGGGTGAAACACCCTGTTCCTCTGTGGAAGGGTTTGCCCTCACTGAACTCAGCTGACCCAGATGGAACAAAGTCCAAACTCCCATTCAGACACACGTGGGACAACAGTCCAATGTCCACACACAGTCAGAGCAGACCGTGCCCTGCCTGCCTGTGTGGTGGTGGTGATGATCACGGTGCTATAAAACAATCCTCCCCATCATAGTTGCAGGCTGCAAAGTGTCTGTGTGAATTATTGATTAATGTTCCATTTACTTTTCCCTCTCTCTTAATGCAAATCAATTTCACTCACTTTGCGCTTGACGTCGGAGGCCACGCTGACGAGCAGAGCGCTGTAGAAGCCCAGCTCGATCATGTAGTACCAGTACTGAGAGGGCAGCAGCGTCTGCAGGGGAGAGGACAGGTCTGTAACTGAACATTCGGCAACGCGCATGCGTCTATGTTTTGAACAAGAGCTCCGACTACAGAGGATTGTAATCATTTATCATTCCCTTGATCTGAATCGATTAAACGCCACTGCTACTTCTTGGACTCAGGGAGAAACGGATTCAAATGGCTCGTTTCCTCGAGGGGGCTAATGCCGACGTACATTCAGGACATTTTTGCAAAAGGGGAAATCAATTATTTGACAAATTCTGACCCGTTTATGCCACTTTTCTATAAATAAATACACACTTGCATTGTTTAAGATGATCTGACAGACTGAACCGATCGGTTTCGTTTCAATTACTTTGGGAATGTAGCTAAACATACTATTGGGAAATATGTTTTATGCTTCGGGTTTCGGCAGTTTCTGTTTGCCAAATCATATTTAGCAGATACTCGTAATATTTACTTTTTTTTTTTTATATCTATAAACCTACCTATGACCCACAGACACAATAATCCAAGACAAATCAATCAAATCAAGTGTTGCTCCGGTGCATTCAGTGTGCATAAGGACATACCAGCACAGGGAAGCCTTCCCACATCTCCTTCACGTCATACAGCCAAGGTTTCTGCAGGGAGACGCGAGAGGAGAGTGAGACGGCAGAACAACAGTTGTATTTTCATCTGCTGACTCAGCACAGCCATGACTCGACGCTGCCCCGTCCGACAGAGCAAAAAGGTGAGGTGACCGCAGCGGGAAAAACAACAGACTACCACAGTGGCAGCGGCCGGGCGAGGGAGACGGATGACAAGGTAAATGGAGGAGAGGAGAATGAGGTGGTGTTGAGGTTAAAATGGAAGTACTCACATCGATGAGGGCGGCCAGGCCAGCAATGAAAGCAAGAAGGTAAAAGGTAAATCTCCAACTGCAAGAGAACACACACACACATACACACACACACACACACACACTTGCTGTTCAGTCAATGGGGAAAAAGGACAATAGACACATTTTTAACCAGAGGACACAGGATTAATGCATCTCACACACACACACACACACACACACACACTCACACTCAAGAATGCACACTCGAGAGACTGAGCAGACAGTGTAGGGAAGAAAAATGTGGTGACACAGGCCGACAATGTCACATCAGGCCGATCACACAATGAGAGCTGTCACATTATCCTTCATGTCGATGACGGGAAACAGATTTGAATGACGGGTCTTTTCAATTACAGCACCTCCTACAGGTGAGGGAGAGGAGTTCATACGTGAACTATGTGGTTTGGCCACTATATTGTTAACACTAACCCTTGGCACACCTCCTGTAACACAGCCCTTCTACATACATACACAGTGTCAACGAGGTGCAGAGATAGGTTTCTGCATGTCACCTAAACAGAACCCTATGACCCGGAGGTTATTGTTGTGTATATGCCGAGACCATATCACAGGAACGACATGCAACCATGACTCAAGCTTCACGGTCGACTGGGAGGGAAGCGACAGCGTCAGAGTGTGATACCAGCCGAGGGGAAACGAGGGGACGAGACGAACAAGAGGCCAATTCACAGGAGAAATGTCGGAGTACAGAAAGAGAGAGAGAGAGAGAGAGGGAGGGAGGGAGAGAGAGAGAGAGAGAGAGATGCCACATCCTGAGAAGAGGAAAAACATGCTGTCACAAGTACAGTAGATTACACGCACTCGTCGTATGCAATAACATAACGATATGGATTTTCTACACGCACAGCAGACACAGAAACACACACACACACGCCATTCTGATTCACCCTCTTCTTGCAGATTGACAGATCAGTTCATCAAATCACAAAAACGCAATTTTCTAAATGTTCAAAAGAAACATTTGATCAGAAATGAAAGCATTTCCATTCTAAGCGTGGACATAAAAATCTATGATGGCCTTCAGTGATCCATCTCTCTCAGAACATGTGTTTAATTTGTCCACTCTGTGCAGGGCTCTCCCCAGAAATGTGTACTACGATGGCGATTTGTTGACAGGGGGTCGGGGGCGGGGGGGGGGGGTCGTATGTGTCTAAGTGTGCAATACCCTAAATCTGAAGATTGGTGTGATGGCGCCACGACTGTGGTACGATGGCGCCACGCAAATTTAGGGAGAGCCCTGCTGTGACAGCGTGGTGGTGGACATTGCGGCTTTTGGAAAGACTGAATCCGAATGATGAAATATAAATGTACTTTTTCACATTTCTGCAAATATATTTGGGGGAAAAAAATTGCCCAAAACTTAAACATATGAAAAAAAAAACTTCTTCTTAGTTCCAGAGTAATTTAAATACAACCTGACATCTCTGTGTTTTCTGTAGCTTTGGCGAACTGACCCTTTATGTTGATCTGATGAGCATGAAGCTAATGAATGGCTGTTAATGACAGTCACACAACTAATGGAGAGACACAGTATGTAGAGTACGATACGTGGGGGTGCGTATCAAAGCAAAACGATCTGTGACTCCATCACGGCAACACAACCCGTCCATGACACATCATGACTGACACAGTAGATACGTCTATCTTTTGTACTATATTTATTTTCCAATGTCATCTGTTGCCATCTGTGTCTTGCCTCAGTGACACTGTTATCGAGCTATCGTGTTGTTTCAACTCTGCTTCTGTGCAACTAATTGCTCACACATAAAAATAACCAACAGTGGTGACAGAGCCGCTGTTGGCGAGGCCGTGTGCTAATGAGTGTGTGGATGTTTGAATTTGTGCGGTCTGTGTGTATGTGTGTGTGTGTGCGTGAAAGAGCAGGTGATGACGTGGAAGCAGCAGTGGCTTTGTAATGAGTTCATATTAAAAATAGAGGGCTACTTTTGCCCCCAGAAATGTCCTCATATAGCAAGAGCAACGCACGGGTGGGTGGGCAGCTGTGTGAACCTGACATATAGCCGTTCAACACATTTCTATCTTCAAGTACGTGTGTTGAAATCGCAGGTGGGGGTGGGTGTGAGAGGGTGTGTGTCTGTGTGTGTGTTTTAACCTGGCTTCTCTGAATTTTTTGAGCAGACTGGGTCGGTCCTGGTTCCTCCGTCTCCTGAACCATCGCTGCACTTGTCTTTCTGAGAAGCCGGTCTGCTTGATTAGACTTGTTATTGAACTCTGTGGATGACACAAAGGGGCCACATGGCAGTGAGTATATCCCTGACAACACACACACACACACACACACACACGGCACAGTATTTTGTAAAATGTGTGAGAAGCATCTGTGAGGAATGACCTGTGTGGGGTTTTTGGTAATGTTACAGTAGTAGGACTCCAGTGTGTGGTTGGGAGTGGCTTTGAGCCGCACCGTCTCTTTCACCCCCAGTAGAGAGGCCAGGGGTGTAGCCACTATCCTGTAATTAGAAAGAGGTGGATGAGACACAGAGAGAAAGGATAATTAAAGGCCGTGTGCGTTAAATGTTTAAAAATACAGTAGATCTCCAGGCAGAAATTATAATCACTTGCATATAGGCATTGTTGTTTTCATTATGTAACAATTGAGCGCGTTATCATCAACACAAGCGGTGGGTCTTCTCTATTGAGGCTGCCATGTTGCACTACTATGATTTCCGCTGTGGTACAAAAATGACCCTCTGCGGGACAGGAGTGAGGGGAGGGTGAGGTTAGTGGTATTTAGTCGCAACAGGCAGCATCACAACCAGATGTCACGACATTTTTACACACGGCTCCTTTAAATGATCAGGAAACGAGAAACAGTGAGGATTTGAGGAAGCGCTGATAAAGCAAATCAATGAAATGATCTCAGATTGTGATGGGTCAAAATAATGGGAAATGGGAAAAACATTAGCACACATTTTACACACGTTTTCAGATTCAGATTTTCCACTTTGCTCAGTCAACCCGACGTAATGAGCTTCTGGTGGACTTGGTTCCAAACACTAGGCTTTTTGATACTAAGTTAGCTTCGTAACTTGTCACTATTCCACGACCTTTCCTGCTTTTGTTGGACCACTTCCATTCTTTCATGACTGCCACAGACATCCGGGTGACATCCCGCACGCAGCTATGACTTCCAGTCATCACAATGAGGTCCTTGTCAAAGTTGCTCAAATCCTCACACTTTACTTTTTTGCTGTTTCCACCAACCACCAGGACAAATTGTTCAAATTTGTCCCCCCCCCACTGTCGTGAACCACGGTAACCGGATTATCAATGTTATTCTGACAGTTATCAATTTATTCACTTCACCCGTCAGTGGTTATAACTGACTGCAATACATGATAAACAATTCAATACTGACCCTGGACGAGAGGACACAGAAAATTCATAAATGTAGTGCATGGATACGTGATTGCAAATGACTGACCTCTCAAAGATTTGACGAACAACGAGAAACACGAGGGCGATGGGGAGCGCCACCCACAGGTCACGGGCTTTGGCGTACACTCGTCCATCCCGGTCCTCCAGGTCAGCCCAGCCCAGCCCCACCGGAAACCACAGCCGCTCCTGCCAGAACCATTTGCTCAGCTCTGACAGCATCCTACAACATAATGCATGCGCACACACACACACACACACACACACACACACACACACACACACACACACACACACACACACACACACACACACACACACACACAGAGGCAGTTAGCAACACTCTTATGTATTTATGAGTCTGTAAAGACCGGAGACTCGATACCGAAGAGACACATGTTGCAGCAGCAGAAACTACACCCAAATTTGAGAAGTGTGCGCACACTGCTCTGTCCGAGAGAAATCTATAGGGTATAACTATGAAGACATGTGCTATACAGTCCTGGCTATGTGCATAGAATTAAGTCGGGGATTGGGGGAAGTTCAGCAACATGCAATTAGGAGAGTGAGCTGATGGTATCCAATGTTTCCTGATCAGTGGAAGTCAGACTGTAGGTTTTTCCCCCCCCTAATGCCTAAAACAGAGGATGAAAGGCGTTCAGGGGGCCCCAAGTGAGGGAAGAGAAATCAGACCAACAACTGTGCAAACTCTTTCCATCAAAGCTTTTAACTCCCTCTCTCTCTCTCTCCCTCTCTCTCTCTCTCTCTCTGGTGGTTGAGGAAAGCTGTGAGAGTTGGTGTTGACTCCGAGAGCATAGATGGACATTTCTGCTGTTACACTCCGAGGAGTGGCATCAAACGAGAGCAGAGACGTTAGTGGTGAGCTAACGTTGGTGTTTAAAGGATGTGAGTCATGTTTCAGCCATATGTGCGAGGATACCCCCCCCCCCCCCCACACACACACACACATATCTCTGTAGTCCTCTTGAAGATCTACAGTAAGTCTCCTCCCGCCCCCTGCAGCTGTGAATGCCAAAAGCGTGTAACCGCTCCAGTGCCCCTCCCCCTGTCCATCATATCACAAGTATGCCGCTGATGTTACAGTTTGGAACTTATGGTCTGACAAACGGTTCGTATATGGGTGTGGTTTAAAAAATAAAAAATAAAGAAGAAGAAAACAAGTTCACGGTGCAGTGCGCAATATTTGGTGACCTCTAGAGGTGAAGTTGCATTATTGTATCCGTCACCTCACCCTCACCCTTCTGAACGCGCAGGAGAACCTGTGGTCGACTTCAGTTGTCATTCAAACTCAAAAGTTATTTAGTTCGTCCACTCTAGGCTACTGTAAAAACATGGCGGCCCCCAGAAAAAGGACTCGCTCCCCATGTCAGGGTAAGGGAGACAAAATAAGACATTTAGATGATTATGAATGAAGGTAAGATTTTAAAAAATGTCTGAAATCTTACACACTGCACCTGTAAGGTGGGGGGGGGGGGTGTTTAGCTATGAATCCTACACACTGTGCCTTTAAAAAAGAATGTGACAGGATGTGTTATATCAATAGACGTCCAACAAAATGCTGGTGTCACACTCCATCCGAGTCTTTGTGTGTGCGTGTGTGTGCGTGTGTGTGTGTTGTGATGTGATCCGAGTTGATCTCTTCTTTGTTTTGCTCCAGTTGCGCGTTCATGTGAGTCCACCCCCCCTCCCCCTCCTACTCCCCCTCCCCCCATCCGGGACCATCTCTACGATGATTACGCCAGCACTCACCGGCGTTGATTCCACCCGGATGGAGGACTGTTTGTCTAACACACACACACACACACACACGAACGCACACACGTGTCCAACATAAACAAAGCGGCGCGGTCCACAGTCAAGGCCATATGATGCGAGCGGGCAGCGTTGCACGGGCATGTTAATGCCCCCCCCCCCCCCCCACCCCCCCCCCCCCCCCCCCCCCCCCCCCTCCTCACCCTCCCCCCACCCACCTCCA
>JAFBJT010106907.1:45416-51142 GCA_016785325.1 Chascanopsetta lugubris | reverse complement strand
GTCAAGGCCATATGATGCGAGCGGGCAGCGTTGCACGGGCATGTTAATGCCCCCCCCCCCTCCACCCCCCACCCCCCATGACTCCTTGCACTGTGAAAGTGAACAAAGCTGTCCCGAAACAAGTTGCCATTATCTGCCCTCAAACGACCCGTATCCCCGGTCAACCGGGGGCACCAGTGGGCAGCGTGTGATTGATAGCGGCTAACTAGTCCTATGGCTGGATCAACTATTTTAACCGCTCTCCATAAACGATCAATAACCTGACACATTCTAGGTGTAGAAGCAGGTTGAACATACCCATCTTGACATCTTATTGTTGTCCCGTTCAAGGCCACCATCTCTCCACCACACTCCTCAATGATAAAAGTCAAGTTCCACCTGCCAAGGTGAGGTCTCATGAATCTGCCTAATTCAAGCAGAAGGTGCACAGATAACCTGCTCTTCAAAGATGATTATCGCGGACGAATTCATCATAACTATCACGTGGGGGTTTTCCGTAAAGCTGTCTGTCTGTGGAGGAGGCGGAGTGGATGAGTGAGAACTTGAAGTACCACAATGTGATACAGGAAGGAGGAACAGCATACCTGCGGGGGGGGGGGGGGGGAGCTTTGAGGCGGACAAACTATTAAGGCATAACAGCAAGTACAATAGTTGTAATGAGAGACTACAACTGAATGTGTACATGTAATGTGTATTAATAATAATCTCATTTGTATTTATACACTTTTTTTTTTTTTAAACCTGTGGATGAACTTCTGATTGCGCTAAATTAAGTACAGGCAGTGTCAGACTGCTCCTGCTGTCAAACCACAGAGAATAATGAATGAACGAATGAATGAATGAATGAAGACAGTAAACAATGTTTGCTGAGGCCCGTCCAACTGAAAAAGATCATTTGTCGAGATAATGGAGTCATCAGAAGGTTAGATGTTAAGTTGTTATTACTAAAGCCTGATCTTGTTC
This sequence comes from Chascanopsetta lugubris, assembly GCA_016785325.1. Classification (NCBI taxonomy): domain Eukaryota; kingdom Metazoa; phylum Chordata; class Actinopteri; order Pleuronectiformes; family Bothidae; genus Chascanopsetta; species Chascanopsetta lugubris. Next base: position 50,179 of record JAFBJT010106907.1, on the reverse strand, counting down.
TTGGTGCATTAAAAGTGCGAAAAGCATTCGCAATAAAGGTCGTAATAAAAGTCTGGTAATGGCACAATGTGATGAATTCTTTTCCCGTCTGAGGTGACTCATCATTCCCTCATCATTTTGCTTGTATGCATGAGCTGAGTGTTCTTGTGTCGTCAACCTGCACCGACTTTTTCCAACCAGTAGGAGGAGACGCGCCGTGCAAACCAACGGTTAAACCTGAGTTGACCTTAATAACCGCAAATCCTGACTCATAGCACACACCTCCGTTTGGGTGATGAAAGGCTGCTTTCACTTCACCAACGCCCGCAGGCCGGACAGGTGACATCACGCTAAAGAGCGAGAGAAGCGGCGCCGAGGGGCTTCGCTGCCAGATGCTAGTGCAACACCTACCGGTGGTGAGTTGTGTTTATATTACCTGTAAGATTCAGAGCCGGTTCTCGAGAACCCTCCGCGATCTGTGGTCTCATTCGTGTGAACAATTCACCGTGGATTAGAGACCACTGCTTTTAATCATTTATTCAATTTCAGTTTGATTCAACTCATTTCATTGTCATGAGCCGTGGCTCGTGTCTGTGGGAGGGTCACGGAGTGTAATGACCGCCTGCTGTCCCACCAAGGGCTCACCGTGGGTGCACTTTGGGCTTGCTGTGCTCTGTCGTGCACCGTGTTATTTCTTTGTAGCCTTGTATCACTGTGGCCCAGTGGGATGTTTTAGAACTTTGGCCGTTCATAGCGATTGTCCCCCCGTGAGCCCACAGCAGCAGGTGTGTTACATCAGTTGTGGGGATTGTTTTTTAACGGAGATGCTCAATGCATTTTAAACGGTGTCTCACTCCTGAACTATGGTCCCTCAATCGCAGTTGACCGGCATCAACTCAGGGTGTGTAACAATGAGTCATCTGCCCTCTTTAAAGGTGCGGTGCGTAAGGTTCGGTGACCTCTAGAGGTGAAGTTGCATGTTGTGTCCCTCACCCTCGACCTTCTGAGGATGCGGGAGAACCTGTGGTAGAATTCAGTTGTCATTAAAGCTAAAAAGATGTTTAGTACGTCCACTTTTACTTACTACTTTAAAAACATGGCGGCCCCCGAAGAGAGAATCCCTCTCCTCGTGTAATTATACATTAATTGGCTCATTTAAGGGTCATGGGAAAAAAAACAAAAAAAAAACACTTGAAACACCCAAAATTAAAATACAGGTGTTCTAACTGTAATCACTAACACTGCAACTGAGGCCGCGTCATGGATGAGTGTGTGAGTTGTTTTCCACATGGCGTCATGCTAGTAATGGTCCCCATTTCCTGTTGCAACAGCACAGCCGGCCGAGCCTCAGGGCCCGGGCTCTGAAGGAGATGTGTAATCTGACCAAAAACAGATAAGTGGATGGGGACAAATACAAAGTCTTCAAAGGGCAGAAGAGTGGAGTCTGCACATCTTACAATAACAGCTGAGTATAAACTGTTGACAAGACCCAAATATGCACACATCCAAAACAACAACAACAACAACAACAACATCAACATCACAGGAAGAGAGATGCATGCAAACAGGGACGTCCTCTTCATTTCAATGACACCGCTGTGACAGTGCAATGAGTCGGGGGAAAATGTAGGATGTCACATGATACTTTTTGGGGATACTTGTTGAGATCATCCAGTGAATTCAGCACGTTGAAGCACTTTTTCCCCCTCGGCTCTCCTGCCACCACATTCCATTGGCCCACTGGATCATATGACCATACTCTGACCATTTTAAAGGTCCAATAAAAATAAAGGATGCCTCTGGCAGGGGAGGGAGAGGGGAAGTCCACAGACTGTCTCTCTCTCTCTCTCTCGTCTCTCGTCTCCCTCTATGAATGCACATTATAAGGATGTGGCGATTGTAAACAGAGATCAGGCAGCTGGAGGGCAGGAGTGCGGCTCCAGCTGCTACTAATACGTCTCCTCTGGGCTCTGCCGTGGGCGAAGCAAAAATGCAGGTTAGCAAATGACAAAATTAAGGGAACTGGCCTCAGAGGGGAAACCTAAACAGACCACTCTGGAGCCTGGTACAGAGTGTGTGTGTGTGTGTGTGTGTGTGGGGGGCGGGGGGGGGGGGGGGGGGGGTATATGCAGAACGTAAACATGCTGCCACCCAACCAAGAGAACCGAGAGCTTCAGCTTTCCCATGTACTCTCCAGAAGACAAATGCCGTCGGATGGAGTCCCCTAAATACTTTGATGAAAGATGAAATCCAGTCATAGCAACCACTTCCGAAAGATGACTCACTGAAAACAGGCGATCTCTGTATGCGCAACACCCCTTTACTCATATAATACACCCATCCATACTTAGGCTGGACGCTGACTGACTGATGAATCACTCAAACCACAGCCTTAGGAAATATGAGGAAGACAGATACGGGAATGATGAGACAGCTGAGACAGTTCATACTCTTGACTGCTGGTCAAAGAAGAGATTGCAGGATTGAGGATTTCTTGATTCCAGGAGAGTTGGTCACACATGCTGATTTCAAAAATGTCACAAGACCTGAGCGTAGTCAGTCCGACAAGCCGGCTGGCTCAAGATGGCCACCAGAGCCAAAGTGGTGCCACTCAACCAATGGCAAAATCAGCCAACAGCATTTTTTCCATGATGTGTCTCCCATGTTTTTAGTGTCATGTATTTAATTTTTACGGGTAAAACATACATCAACACACCCCAGTGCAACAAGAACAACTTCAAATGAGTTAAAACACCTTGGAAGAAATATTGAAGTTTACATCTATTCTCACTGAACGACCAAAATGGTTCTTTAGTGGCTATGATGGTAATCATTGTAAGCTGTGGCCCTTGTTAAGGGTACAATGTATAAAATATGTTGATATCTAGTGGTGAAGTTGCTTTTGCCACTCTTCCCTTCAAAATATTATTCATTCATGCGAATTCAGGTGTTTGTTTTTTTTGGTCCATTCTGGGCTACTGTTATAACATGGGGGCTAAGCCTCCATAGAGAGGACTGGCTCCAGATGTTAATATAAAGGGCCCATCATGGGATAATGAACACACTTGTACAGATGGGTGATAAGACCAATCTAAGCTTCATCTTAACCAGCAGACCCTTAAAATGATTTCGCAGATACCAGTAAGAACCATCACATTCTGAGCGTAAACATGTGGAGGCAGTGGAGAGGGCTCACATACTTCTCTGCACACGGTGATTAGCTGTAACTCAAATCACGCCTTGGACATTTGGAGGCCGAGGGTTTGGTTCATGAGTCATACACATCCATAACACTTTAGAGGTTCCTCTGGATCGCAGCGTCTCCCAAAACAAACTCCGACCTCAGTGCCATATAAGTAAGACACTAGTTGTACGGTAAAGGAGGAGGCATCAGACGATCAATCACAACAGAGTCAACTGCAGGATCTGTGACTCGGACCTGTGATTCAATCAGTCAGAAAACTGATTTTTAAGAGGTGTAATATTTGCCGTGCTGATTATCTGCTATCTGTTAAGAAGAAGCTCTGCGTGGTTACGATAACACCGAGTCAAGGTCACACTCCTGACTTTGACTAAATTACTGATTGATCAAACATACATGAGGAAGCAGAAGATGTAATTATTGACAGGTGATAAGTGAGTGAGCTATTCTCAGCTACTGTCAAAGCACGGTGGTACAACATGGCGGCCCCCGTAAAGAGGGTCTTCAGCTGATAAGCACCACGTCACCAGGGTGAGGTTGTAAACTCCACATGTGTTGAACATTTGAATGTATTTTCCATTTTCGTTGGCAGATATGGCAAATGCACCAATTATACTAATGTTTTTGAGTCTATAATCGCCTGAGTGAACAGTGTGTTGTTTCCATTACCCCAGAATCAGTCCTTCATATTTACATCAGGAGCCGGTAATAACAGGTTAGCATCGGTTCTCCAACAGGCTTGAATGGGGAGGGAACGGTGAGGGGTATTTACAACATGCAACTCCACCACTGGATGTCACTGAATGCTACACACTGTACCTTTAAGCCCAGATTTCCATTTTATAGGATGCTATCCAATATAAGATAAGTATCCTAATACAAGTATAATTACCTTAGTTGATTCCATTACCCTAAAATGAGCCCCAACACATACACCATGGGCAGGACCCTTCTATTAGACCCATCATTGTGCACCGCCATGTTTTTTTTGTTTTGTTTCTTTTTTACAGTGGCCCAGAATGGACAAACGAAATTCTAGATTCTCCTTTACATAACTCCATCACTAGGTGTCACTTAATGTCATACAATGTACCTTTAAGTGCAGAGAAGAGGTATTTTCCACCACTTTGGCACCAAGTGGAAACAATTCTTAAAGGTGCAGTGTGTCATATTTTGGTTATTTTTGTCACCTCTACAAATATTACGAAACAATGACATACTGACATGTTCATAGCTTTACAATCACCTATATATTTTTATTTTTTTCCCAATAACCCTCAAATGAGCCAATTTATGCCAATTTACATGAGGAGCGGGTCCTCTCTGCGGGGGCCGCCATCTTTTTACAGTAGTGGTTGAGTTTTAAGTTGACCATGGCTTCTCCTGCATGTTCAGAAGGTCGAGGGGTGAGGTGATGGACAAAACATGCAACTTCACCTCTAGAGGTCACCAAATCTTACACACTGCACCTTTAAATGCCCCTCTCTCTGTGTGTCCATTGACAGTGTGTTAAACTCTACAGTTAACTAACTTCACATGGACCCACGATGGAATCACGCACGCGCTCGAGTCCCCCACCCCG
>JAFBJT010106907.1:32916-40416 GCA_016785325.1 Chascanopsetta lugubris | reverse complement strand
CTCTGAACTGTGCCACCCGTGTTGTGGACCAGCGTGTCGCCTCATTTAAACTGCGCTCTGTTGTGTCGAATCATGGAGATGTACATTTTCCAGGCAGGGAACTCAAAGTGCTGCTCTGTGTTTCCTGATCAGTCCACTAGGGGCAAAGCCTCCGAGTAGAAACCCTCTTTACACACACACAGCGATACAACAAGGTTTATGTACTTCTGTATTACACGCTGACAGTGTAACACAGACACATACGCACACATAGATGCCAACGCTTACTACTGTACCCAAACAGTTGGTTCAAATAATAATAATAATAATGATAGTAATAATAATAATAATAATAATAATAATAATAATAATAATAATAACACCAAACATAACACTACAGAAACTGATCAAAAACAAAGCTGCGGAAAAATGAGGAGCATTGCTAAAGAATTTATCGGATTACGATGTCATGAAGTGATGAGGTGTCAAATATCCAGTCCAATCAAGTAAGTACGGTCCTGGCAATTGATAGTTATTGATCAGTATGTGCACAGGTCAATACAAAATAAAGTCACAATGCACCAAACACAGTCTGTGGTCACTACAGCAACAGGACATGCAAGTCAACGCATGGCTGGTTGCTCGAGGTGACAGAACAAAAATTGCCAAAGGCAACCGACACAGGCAATCAATGGCCACAGCAACCCAAACACAAGTCAACCAGTCAACTTACAACAATGCGAGAGGAAGGGGGGGTCGGGGCTTTATCGGTCACTAGGCAACCATTGCCATAGCGATGGGGTCCTGGTGAATTATGATTGGACGGAGGGGTCTTGGGTGAGGTAAGTTGCCGTTTCAGGAAAAGATCAAAACAGCAGGAAAGAAAATAAATAAGATTGTGAAAGAAAATGAAAAGGAAAACAATACTTTAGTATTTTCACTTCTCCTGAGTAAAGCTATTTTTGTCTTTTTTTTTTTTAAACCCAATGCTTGTTCACTGATATGTCAAACGTCTCCTCTTACCTCAGTTAGCATTTAAAAGTCCAAAGTTTACGGTAAGTTACCTCTCTCACTCTACTCTGGTATCAATCCTGCTCCCCCATCAAACAGCATCCCACTTCCCAGGATGTGGTGTAGTTCCACCACCTCCTGACCACCCCCCCTCACCTCTCTTTTCATCTTCCTTCTCCTAAGCTGTCACTCAGTACGGACGGTTGGCGTCTTTGGGCCTTTTGAGCTGCACCTTCAGTCTTTTCATGCCGATCTGGAAGCCGTTCATGGCCTGGATGGCGGCCTGAGCGCTGGCTGGGTTGTCAAAGCTCACGAATCCTGGACGAGGGGGAGAGAAGATGAGAGATTTTACACGAACCGTGTTCCCCCCACACCCCCCCACAAGGTCAGACCCTGACTTTCCGCCACATCTGCTCTCCCCCTCTCCCTCCCGTCTGTGTGTCTCACCGAAGCATTTGCTCTGGTTGGTGGCTCGGTCCACAAACACCTTGGCTGAGATGACATTGCCAAAGGGCAGGAACATCTGCAGCATCTCGGAGTCACTGAACTCCTGTGGCAGGTGGTAGATGAAGATGTTACAGCCCTCTGGACCTGAGACATGAACACACACACACACACACACACACACATTAGACAGAGCGTCACCAATGACCTCCAGCTGTGAAATCCTTGCGATAACTTCAAACTGAATAGAGCAGTGTGGCCCCTCGTCAGACGGGAAGTCACATCACCTTCTCTCTGCTGCTGTTGCTGGGGTTGCTGGTGTTGCTGGGCAACCAGTGTTGGCTGCTGGGGGAACGGCTGCCCGACCAATCCGTAGGCAGCAGGGTACGCTGCTATTGGGAGACACGAGACGGTAACAAAATCTGATTGGGTATAAACAACAGGTGGCAACATGTCTGTGACCAATGGAGTCACTTCATTCCAAGTGAAACGACTCCTGCTGAAGGTGAAAACTATTAAGTGTAACAGCTGAATGGAGCAAGTCTGCTCAACAATGACACCATTGGTCCGCGTCTGCTCTCCACACTTTACAGTCTCCGCTTCAGTTCATGGCAGTAAATCATATGCGGAACATGTCAAATGACGTAAAGGCAAGATAGGCTCCATTAATCATTACAAGCCATTAACATGCATCTAGTGTCTCAATTAAATCAGGTAAATCCCAACAAAGTGGACGCCCCCTATTGTCCTTGACATTGTCTGTCCTTGGCACGACGGTGGTCCAGTTAAAGGCAGACATGTTGACATTCTCACGGTCGAATGTGCGTCTTTGAAGTGACACTCTGATTTTCAAAGATTCCTTTGTTTGATGATTTCCATTTGTTTTACATCCAACCTTCAGGGCATCCGTCGGATCCACTTTATGTACTGCACACCGCCTCTACCACAGAATAGAGGATACTACTACATCATCGTTAGCTGAAGGCTAATGCGTTTCAATTCGATAGTAAGTCTGTACGTTTACACAAACCTGTGTAGTGCTGCATCCCGGCGTACGCCTGCTGGAGAGGGTCCAAGGCTGCTGGACTTTGAGCTGGACAGAGACACACGAAAAATAAAACATCAATGGGAGGATAAAGAAATACAGCCAAGACCAATGGTCACACAATTCCTCCCCATGTGTCGACTTGAAATACCTTGGTATGGGTGAACCCCGTTGGTGTACAGAGTTTCTGTTGCTTGCTGTCCATTGGTTGGCGCTGCCACGCTGCCGTAACCATTCACTCCAATTGGTGGCGGGAGAGCTGGCACAGGTGTTGCTGCAATAGTTGGTGGAGTGTTGGTACCTGCATACACAGACGACAACCCAGGCATTAAAGGTGCAGTGCACAAAAAAAAAAAAAAATACACTATATCAACAAAAGTATGTGTGTTTCTCTGTTTGTATGTTCTGTGTTTGGGGTTTTGCTGGGCAGCGACCTTTGGACATGTGAGTGCTAGTTGTTTGCCTCATTACCACAATTAAGTCTCAGCATTTGCACCACAATTGTGACATTCCTGCAATAGCGTTACTTACAGTGTGCGCTACGCTCACACCGAGTCCTACTGGTGTTGCCGGGCAAAGCAGGAGAAGCCTTCTTTGCCTGGTGTGTTCATAAACAGAGAAATCCTGCAAACTACACTGAGGCGATTTGTTTGCACAAAACATCCTTGGGGCTGACAACTGTTCCCGTGGCTTTAAAAATCAAACCTCAAAAAGTTACGAATCATTACTGCAGTTATCTTGAAATCTTAGGAATTAAAATGTAATGTCTCTCATGACTTTTATTTTGATGAGGCAAAGAATTAGAAAAAGCTGCAGGCCATAATTGAAACACGTGAAAACATTTTGTGCAGTGAACAACACGGCACATATGTGTGACAGTAAAATCCATGTGTTTGCGTGTGTGTGTGTGTGTGTGTGTGTGTGTGTGTGTGTGTGTGTGTGTGTGGGACTGTACCCGAGGATGGTGTGATGGGTGTAATGGGTGTGGCGATGATTCCGTTGGCGTTGAGTGCTGCCATCTGCTGCATCTGTACGGCGGCAACTGTTGCCACAGGAGACAAGTATGCTGACTGGGCAACCAGGGCCTGCTGTTGGACAAGCTGTGGGCAGGGGAGGGAAAGGGAAAGGAAAAGGAAAGAGAGGCGAAAAAGGTGAGAGAGAGAGAGAGAGAGAGGAAGAGAGAAAGAGAGAGAGAGAGCACCGAGTCAGTCAAATGGACATGGGAAAGAGAGGGAAAAGAGAAAAGAGAGGGGGGAAATGGAGAGGGAGTGATGCAGGAACAGATGAATAGAGATCTAATTACAAGGCCATTATGTCCTAAGTCAGTAGGTTAATGGTTGCGTGTTGCGGGAAAGCTAATGCCAGATGACGTATGTTCTGTTGTCTGGATAATAACATTAGCCCCAATTAGAGCAGCGATAGCCTCTTCAAACTTATTACGTCCTTTCATAAGCACAGCACTCCCCGCACAAACTTGAGGGCCGGTGAGTGTGCGTGTGGGCGTGGCTTGCCTGTGCGTTGACCGCCTGCGTGTAGGCATTGTAGGCAGGGTAATTGAGGGTCATGGGGCTGAAGATGCCGAGCTGGGAGGCCACCTGCTGCATCCTCCTCAGCCCCCGCTCCTTCTCTGTGTCAGCGAACTTCACCACCAGACTGGACGACGCCCCCTGTGAGGACGGACATGGACACGTGCATTAGTTTCACCTGTAATTACACGTAACATCGCACATTAATCGTCCTCGTGTGGATAAAGGATTCATTATTTCATTGAAATGAACGAGCAATTTAATCCTCGCTTCTGCCACGTGGGGTTTATGCATGTTGAAGCATATGGAGGAGGCCAAGGCCACAGCGGAGGTGACCCTATATTGCATGCATTAAATGTAAACCCTCCCGTCTGACTTGCGCACACATCTCTGGAAGATCACTATGTAGCGTGTCTATTATTAAAAGGTGCAGGGTGTACGATCTGGTGACCTCTAGAGGCGAAGTTGCATGTTGTATCCGTCACCTCACCCTTCTGAACATGCAGGAGAACCTGTGGTCGACTTCAGTCGTCAGTAAAACTCAAAAGATGTTTAGTACGTCCATTTAAACTACTGTAAAAACATGGCGGCCCCCTTAGGAAGGACCCCCTCCTTCTGTAAATATACATTCATGGGCCAATTTGAGGGTAATGGGTAAAAAAATGCTCAGATGCATAGAAATCCATGAAAACCTCAGTATGTAATTGTTCTGTAATATTTTTAGAGGTGGGGGGGGGACCGAAATATCACACATTGCACCTTTAATCATATTAATCATTTAAATTCATATGCTAGCAACTCACAGGCATTGTGCGGCTGCCGTGCAAGCTGTTAATGGCGGCCTGGGCTTCAGCGTGTCCTTGGAATTTTACAAAAGCACACCCTGGAAACAGAGCACACACACACACACACACACGTGTTAATTACAAAGCCATAAAGAATGAAACAAGGTAGTTTGTGTTGTCTTTGTGTTGGCGCTACCTTTGCTGGTGCCGTCGGGTCCTCTCAACACAGTGCACTCGTCTATGCTGCCAAACGGCTCGAACAGCCTCCTGACGTCCTCGTCGCTCTGTTGCTTTCCCAGCATGCCCACAAACAACTTCCTGTCCTCTGAGAGAGCACGGGCAGAGCAGAATACAAATGTTATGTTTTCTTTACGTCGGTCAAAGCTGTGATAATAAGCCTGCAAAGAATTGTGTGAACAGAAAATCTATCCGTCTAAGTAGGCTGGCATTCTTTCCTCCACCAGGGAGCAGTATTGACTGCTGAGAGCAGTGGTGAGACAGGGGGGTGGAAATCTGTGTGTGTGTGTGTGCGTGTGTGTGTGTGTGTATCTCTGAGTCCGATCTGGCTCCAAGAACCCCACTGACTAGTCTCCATCTCACTCTGATCCGTGTTGACACCTCCCCTTCTCTCTGTCACAGGGAGTTTGTGTTTGTGTGTTTGTGTGTCTTACCTCCTCTGCCCTCGCTGTCAGCTGGTTTCACCTGGATCGGCCGATTCATCTGTGAACAAACAAACGGGAACATCAACACAGATGGTCGACGAGTCTCTGTCCATTTATCTTAACACGCGAGACGTCTTCACTTACAGTGAGCACTCAGAATAGATGTCAAAACAACCACCAATCATATAAGTGTCTTTAGAACTGCAATAACTAGAGAATGAAACAACGATAAATAAATAAATACATTATTAGAATAGCTCTCCGTCCGGAATGGAACTCCTTTCATAGCACAAACATTCCCTCTGTTTTTTTTATTATAAAAACAAAAAAAATTATAAATCAACAGATTCATCAATTACATAAATACGTAAAGATGTACATGTTGATTTAGAGCCTCGTGAATTAAAGAGAGCAGGTGTCAGGTGGAACTGTTGGTGTGTCAAAACACGGTGTTACAATTTCTGACTTCTTTCACTCTCTCTCTCTCTCTCCCTCCCCTCCTCCCTCCCTCACTCACACACTCCAAGCTCAAACAGAATGGGATGGATTGAGAAGTGATGAGATTAAGAATGCAGGCCAGCTGATCTGGATTACAGAAGAACTAAGGATTAGATGAGGGACAAGAGTATAGGCCGAGATAGAGAGCAGGGGGTGGAGGGCAGGGGTGGGGGGGGGGGCTGTAGAGATTGTAGTGGGATGAGATGACAAGTGTGTGAAGGGAACAGGCACAGTCAGCTAAAAATAAAAGGGGAGAGTAGAACGTGAGACACAGGGAGAGACAGGCCTGGGGGACCCCGACTGACTTCGACCGACTAAAAGGGGCAGGTGGACAACCGAGAGGATCCCAGGGAGTGAATGGAAATTCTGGGAAAGGAGGCAAATGAGAGAGAGAGAGAGAGAGAGAGAGAGAGAGAGAGAGAGAGAGAGAGAGAGAGAGAGAGAGAGGACAGAGAAGGAGACAGAGTGGGAGGATGAAAGCAGAGCTGCCCCAGAGAAGATGATTCAAAAAGAATAGAGAGGAAAAGGGAGGAGGGAGGGAGGGAGAGAGGGAGGGAGGGGAGGGAGGGAGGGAGGGAGAGAGGGAGGGAGGAGAGGGGCGTGATTCAGTCGTGACTTGCTCTGTCTTAAAAATGTCACGACTATAGCGACGCACGATGCAGAGTGGTAATGCATGCATGCACCCACATACACCCAGAGAGCTCTGACTATACGTCTATCACACACACACACACACACACACACACACACACACACACACACAAGCACGCACGTACACAAAACATACAACACACAGTGCTTAGTCATAGCAGCCAGGCAGTGAGACAGAGTGTTAACATCAGAGGCCTGTGGTGGGGGAGGAGGAGAGTAATGTGCAGAGAGGGAGGGACGGAGAGAAGATGGATGTAGAAAAGTAATGGAGGGCAAAGTGAAGAGGGGCGGGACATCAAAACACGGCAAAAAAATAAATACAAAAACAAGTACATGTTACAAAACCAAATCAAACAATTGATTTTTCTCACTCACATCGACCTCAGTCAGACATTAAAGGTGCAGTGTGTAAGATTTGCTGACATCTGGGGGTGAGGTATGCATGTCGTATCCACATATGGTCGTATAGTCGACTTCACTTGTCGTTAAAACTCAAAATGTGTTTGGTAGGTCCACTCTGGGCTACTGTAAAAACATGGCGGCCCCCGTAGAGAGGAGCCGCTCCTCGTGTAAATATACAATAATGGGCTCATTTTAACGGAAACAAGAAAAGCTTTATGTGATTATAAATTCATGAAAATGTCAGGATGTAATTGTTTTACAACATTTTTTAGAAGTGACATTGTTGTGACACTGCAGAAAGTGTTGTCGATGAATCCTTTGTCTCGCTGTCAGTCAAATTGCGATTCCCAGTAATGGTGGTTCAACTTGGCATCTAAGCAGAATTGTTCAAATGCTCGGTGAGGAGTGAGAGAGAAGCGTCGTGAAGGAGGGAGGAGGCCGTGGGGGGGGGCAGGGGGGGGGGCGGAGGAAGAATGGAGAAAGGTCCCAGTGGGGGG
>JAFBJT010106907.1:7626-32854 GCA_016785325.1 Chascanopsetta lugubris | reverse complement strand
TGTTAAGGCAGTGTAATGAAGCTGGTAATTGAGGAGAGGGCAGAGCAGAGAGACTGATCCATACATTTGATTAATCAGCTCTTAGCTGTCACCACAAAGGTATTGATCTAAGGCAAGGCCATCACATGGGCAGAGACGCAAACCTGCACTGTGCAAACCCATCTGCATGCATGCTCACACACCACACACACACACACACACACACACACACACAATGTAGAGGAAGGGATGATATACATTTTTAACCCCACACCTTTATCGACGTGAGCTGTCAGCGTAAACATAAACGTAAAGAAAACACACACACGCTCAACCCCAACAGTTTTCACGTGACCTTGGATTCAAGCCATTCATCTAACTGTCCCTCCATCAGGTCCATCCATCCATCCATCCGTCCATCCATCCATCAATCCGTCCGTCCATCCATCCATCCATCAACCCATCATGTCCCAACACTTGGTGGCGTTACTGCTGTCCATCCACGCTGCCATCCGTCTTTTCCTATCAACTCATCGATCAGTCCCGTCTTGTCCATTGATCCCGGCCTGTGTTGTACAGCGGGCTGATTGTAGCGAGATTTGTGTCCACTAACCCTTTCTCGGTCCTTCCATCCATCCATCACCTCTTTCATTTCTTCCTTCATTAGGCTTATTCAAGCTCATCCTGGTGAGCGTGGAACAAATCGGACAGATACGCCTAATGATTACAAACTACGTCCTATCAATCGCGGCCCATCAATCCGCGCGAGTGTGTGTGTGCGCGCATGAGCGCGTTTGACCTTTTGATATTTCAGGGTATCGACAGAATATAAATTCAATGTGGCAACGTTATGAGCGACGGGCTTCACAGGGGAGGAGGTGAGGAAAAGCAGCTGGTGAGATGTGCACACGGCAGAGACAACACAATGGCATCGGAAAATTGGCATGGCAACCGGCTTGTTGTCATGGCAATCTTATGACGGCACACTGGGTAGGTAAACAAGGATGCTGGTTGCCAAGGGCAACTGCTGTGCTCTTCGGATAAACAAAGAGTCTGTGGCGCTGAGTGGTTTGCTGGCTCCACGCTGCTCTCGCCCCTCGGTCGACGAGTCGCAGAGGAACAGGAGAAGTGAGTCTGAGTGGAAACCTGTGAGAGCAGGACGGGGACATGTGTGTGTTGGGGAGACGTGGGGGCGGCTGGTATCCTGGGGGGGTTGGGGTGTGGGGGGGGGGGGCTGGGGGGGGAGACGGCTCAAGGGGGGGGGGGGGGGGGGGGGGGGGGGGGGGGGGGGGGGGGGGGGGGGGGGGGGGGGGGGGGGGGGGGGAGACGGCTCAAAGCGAGGAAAGGCGAGGGAGAAGGTGAAGGAACTGAATCTATATTATAGCCGGGTAATTGAAATCCCAGCGAGCCCGCGAGAAAAATGCAAATACAGTAGAGTTCCTTGCCAGTCAGTTACAGCCCCCACCCCCCTCCCCCACCCCACCCCCTCCCCCCCTCCGTCGTCCTCGCCTCCCAACACACTTCAGCGGCCACGAGCTCCTTTCAAGTCAAACGATTCGCTAATGACTCACGTTCCAATTAAGACTTCATCAACAGTGGCCATCTGCAAATGTGCGCATGCGCCAGGAGACGGCTGGAACACAGGAGCGCGGCTCCATCCGCCCCGTGCACGAAACAGAGAGGCGCACTTTCTGCATCTCTCAGGGACTGGGAGTGTATTTGTATGTGAGCGGCGGTGGCGTGTGCGTGTCCGTGTCCGTGTCCGTGCACGAGGGCGAGGCGCGTGACAGACGATGGTGTGTGAGCTCGCACTGGGCCACGGCTCGCGATTCAGTTGAGGGCACGTCCCGCGCGCGGCCTCAGGCTGCGCGCGAACGCACCGCTCCATTTGCATGCTGTGGCGCCAACAAGGAAGAGAGGCACGGAGCACGTCACGCACGCCCACGTTCACGTACGCGCGCGGCCTAAATGCATGCACGCACGCACGCATGGCTGGCGCATGCTTGCGCGAGCCTGTCCCCCCCCCCTCTCCCTGGGTGCCCGACCCTCTGCGCACACAGAGACAAACACATACTACACACACGCAGTTAATCTGACTCCCTGCAGGAACGCAGAGAGGATTGTGGCGGGATTAGGGGATATTAAATCCTTGGATTATCCAATCAAATCGTATTCTGCCCCCTCCCCCACCCACGCAAAATCAGTGGAACAAACCATCGCAGCACAGCATGAGGGTAGGGGGTGGTGTGTGTGTAAATGTGTGTAAGTGTGTGTGTGTGTGTGTGTGTGTGTGTGTGTGTGTGTGCACACCATTTCGAACAAGGATTAAATGACTGTGTTTAAGTCAGTGTTATCATTTCGGTTTCTAAAGTTCCTGCCAACAGAAATGTGAAACTGGTCACAGTGAACAGCCCGACAACAGATACGGTGTGTGTGTGCGTGTGTGTGTGTGTGTGTGTGTGTGTGTGTTGACACGCAGACTCATACTCTGAACATCTCTTTACACAAAAAAACCCAAAATAAACCAAATACACATACACCTCCCCCTCCACCCCCCCTGTAACTCCCCCTCCACACAATTTGTCCATTTTCCAGAGTGCACATAAATGATCCCTTCTTCGCCAGTTCTCCCTCTTCCTCGCCACTATCCTCGATTCCCCTCGTTCTGCTCACGACTCCATAATCCCCCCGTACCCTGACGTGGGCAACTCTGCTCTTCCCCTCTTCCCATCCCTCCTCTCCTCCTCCTCCACTCTCTCCATTTCATTCACTTCTTGCGTGACTCTCTCTCTCTCCCTCTCTCTCTCTCTCTCTCTCTCTCTCTCTCTCTCTCCCTGATTCCCCCCATCCTTGCTGTAAATGCCTTGCAGCCCAGCAAACTCATTATCATCAGTGTAGTGACGCCGTATGTTGATTTGACAAAACCAGAATTGAGCTAAAGAGCTGCTCTGTTAACCCGGAACGTGCCGTCCTGAAAACTCCACAGCACAATACAAGGCAGACATGCCCCTAAATATTTTCCTTTTTCAAAATCATCATTTAAAGGAGTTGACAAATAATACGATTTTTTCCCCAAGCGCAGTTCAAACTAAGGGGAACAATCTATAAAAAAAACAACTATTCCAGAAGATGACACATATTTCTGACAAAGCGTTATCTCTTGAACAGTTGTGGTGACTGACGACACAAGTACAAACATTTGTTTTTGATTTCTCTCAGTGGGGCTGGACACTTTCAGCTCAGGGAAACAGTAGCAGGCCATGTATTTGTAGTTTAGATTTTATAAATAAAAACTATAAAAAAAATTAAAGAAAATATTTTCCCTCTTTCTTCTCTGACAATACAATACTCTGTGATTTGGGCAAAGCAGTATATTTCAAGTCACAATAAAATCTGGAGCATTCATTAAAATGTGAATTCAGACACTTTCTTTGTAATAATAGTTTGAAAATAAATTTTAAATAATTTTAAAATAACAAAAACAAGCATTTGCTCCAATCTTCTTTTAAGCATTAAACAATAATACAGAAAAAGCAGTAAACATTTAAATTAAACTCAAGACAACATTTGATTCCCTTTTACATTCACATGCTCGTAGTTTGTTTAGTGATGTCGTGGACGATCCTGTTTCGCTGTGATTAACATGAGTTACATCTCTCAGTCACAGCTGGATGAAAACACACACACACACACACACACACACACACACACAGAGCGAATGAGCGGGAAGGTGGAGCAGCCCGGCAGCGGAGCTCCACCCCACCTCTCTCTCTCTCTCTCTCTCTCTCTCTCTCTCTCTCCTCTCTATCACTCCGCGATAAAGGCTTTGCATCCCCCAGGTTACCTAGCAACATGGCATCTCTGCTCGGTTGCCTGGTAACGGGGGCCCGCAACCATAATACAAGCTCCTGAGCGGCCCATCCCCCTGCTCTTATCCCACCTTCCTCCCTCGCTCCCTCATTCCATTCTTCACACCTGAGAAGTCCGCCCTCCTTCTCCTCTGCTCAGTACTTTATCTGGCAGTTAACCCTTTATCAGCCTCTCTACTGGAGCATGGATTACAAACATATTCTCCTCTCTCTGCCGCTGTCTTCTTCTCTTTATCGCTCTCCATAGTAATGGCAGCAAACCATGCATAAAGCAGAACTAACCACCCTGTTGATCCCTGTAATATTATGCTGTTTTTGTCAAACCCCATTGAGAGGGCTCTGCATGCAGCAGCGGAGCACTCACTGAAATTTGATCCTCTGGATTTAGCCCAACGTAATCCAACTGCACTATAATGGATAACTAGTAGACCTATGCACTTGGTCCGTCTTTCTATTTTAGGACGTGTAAGTCCTTTGGGGAAATGAGCTGGTGAATTAAAATGGCTGCTTAAATCCATACAAATTCATGATTACAAAAAAAAAAAAAAAAAAAACTCACATATACACTGAGATTATATTCATACAGAGCCAGCGACACATTTTCAGATGCTCAGGCAGTTAGCGCACTGGGCTGCATCCAATAATATTAGGGCAAGACAAATATGCAAATGAACTGTAAGTTCTTGGAACAAGAGAACTGAAGGAAAAATATCACACTGACTTGGAGTGGAAAGACGGGCGTGATTGTTTTGATTTACTTTCAATTTAAGATTAGTAAATGATTTTTCTTTATTAGCAACTCGACAGATCTGAAAATATAAACTTATAACAGTTGGGCTACCGCTCACTTATTAATGATTATACTATTTTATTACATGAAAGAAACTCCTGATATTCCTCAGTTAAAAATATCCAAACTGAATAACTGTTCTTTTTTGTTTGATTAAAAATGTATGATCTTGAATCCCTCTTTATCTGATTGTACTCTCTGCGAAGTTGTTGACTTATACACCGACAGGATGCGTTTCTGGAGGGGGCCTCAGAGTAATAACACAATCATCTGTACCTTCAGGTGATCGTTCGCACACAACAACTATATCTATATTTCATTTCACTTCCCAACTGATACAACCTCACTTCAGTGCCACACACTGAACCTTAAAGACTACATTTTTAGATTGCAACTTAATCTGATCTGAGAACTACACACACCCCTCGCGATGGAGCGGCCGGAGAAAAGACTATCTCACGTACGTGGTCTTTCATCGAAAAACACACTGACTTACTCCGCATGGTCCCGCATTCATACTCAGAGGTGCGTTACCAGAACAAGGCTCCCGTCACACGTTAACAAAGCAGAGGACGGGCCTCCGTTCTCCCCGAGCTCAGCATTGTGTGGCGCGCTGATCTACGTCGGTGTAATTTGCCGACATAAAGCTCCGGCTTTCCTCCGCCGTCAGTGTGAAAAGGCCATTATGTAGACAGCAGGTTGAAGTGTGGTTAGAGAGGGGAGCGGAGGTCACACCCCAGGTGCAACTAAGTCCTGTCATCCCCTTTGCCCACCTAATCACACACACACGCACACACACACACACAGTGGTGGCCCCCTATGACAGATGTCTCTGTTTAGACTGACAGAAGTGCACCCGGCCCCCCCCCACCCCCCCTCCCACTCCCCCACCTCACAGAAGAAGCCCTTTCTTTCACACGCCGCCCTCCTGCCCCCTTCCTCCACGCTCATTATAGCAAACTTTTGTCTTGTTTCCTCCTTCTCCCTGATCCCACCCCCCCCCCCTGCTCCTCCCCCTGTCTCGCCCTGCCCCCCTCCCTGTCTATACACCCCACTTCACGCCAAACCCTTTCACGACCCCTCTACTCTGCTCTTAGGACCCTCCGCCCACCCCCACCGCCCACATCCAACCCCACCCCCACCACCCCTCTTTCATTCAGATGAATTCACACCCTTCTGCAGCCGCTGTCATCGCCCCCCCCCTTCCCTCCCCATCCTCCGCCACAGCCTGGCCGTGTGGACCCCGTGTGATATATGTTCATCTCGGAGCAGACATGCTGACACAAGGTGTCTCGATATTGCAAGCTGGAGGTTTCAGCTCGACACTCACTGGGACGGCGTGAAACATGCCAACTCACGCTTATGTCATTCATGAATTATCATAATGCAGATCGCAGAGGGTTGAATGTTGAGAAATCCTGCTTCCTGGAAAAGGTGACGTGTTCAAAAGTAGATATTTTGACATTTGAAATGTAATGCAAAAAATGAAAATAAAAAGAGTCAACATGAATGTGGACATTTTGTAAGAGAAAGGGTGACAAAGCCTTTTCTGCAGCTGGCTCTGCTGGAACTCACATCTGAGGCTCTTATGATCTGCCTGCTTTGAAAAAAACAGTCGCCCGTTTAGAACTGCTTTCATCCTGTGATTTGGTTTTAATCATGACATATGTTCCGTTTCTGTTTTGTTGTGTGTGCGTGGTGCATGTGTGTTGTTATACGTCATGATATGAAATGTACGAGTGTCCTGTAAAGCGCTCTCAAAAGTACCCGAGAAACAAAAGGGGAGCACTTAACGGTCCTTGCATGCTTATTTGAAATCTTCCGGATGGAGACGTTCTATCAAACAAAGGTCATGGCGACAAAGTCTTTTTTTTTTAAATTTTTTCATCCATTAACATTTTGGACAGTAGTATAGATAAGACCGGAATCTCGGAAAAGAAAATCTCAGGGAGTCGCGAAATCAATTATAAAACTTGCCGACTCAGCATCGAGGATCCAAATCAGGACTCGATCATAATTACTACGGTCGGCATCCTCGTCCGTTCCTCTGGTGAACTCAGCACATTCACCCCAACGGCAGCTGAGAAATACCTCATCTGGAGGCATCTGCATTATTATTCACCGTCCACCGAGACCTGCGGGAGATGCTGCACGTGCAGGTGTGGACGTGGCAGCTGCTGGAGGGGACTGAGCTCTGCTTGGAAATGGAAGTGAAAGGGTAAATGTTACAGTAAGTGAAGTACAAAGGGGAGTGATGTTTGCTATATGATCTGGCACTGGACATCAGTGACGGCGCTGGCTGATCAAAGCCCAGCACCGGCGCAAAAAAACGCCCGGGATCCGGGCATCTGCTAAGGTCACTGCATTTAAGTGATTTTTTGGCAGGGCCCACTCGCCCCGTCTTCTTCCAAATACATAAATGACAGTCTCCTTGTGTTCTCACAATAATCTGTCGATTTCACTTCCCGTTTGAGGCTCTCAATGTGTAATATCTCACATTTACATCTACTTTCAATATGAAGATTTCAGGGGGGACATGGCTCCGCTCTCCAAATTCATGACCTGGCGTGTGCAGCTCTCTGTGAGCCAACGTGTGAATCCAGGATTTAATGGGCACACGACTAAAGCTGCCCGCGCTGCACTTCACACAGCAGGGTGTGAAACCAGCTTCAAGTTGTGAGAACAAAGCACGGATGAGTCGGTCAGATGCAATAATGACCAGTGGTAATTAGAAATAAATTGTCTTTTCTTTTTTTCTTCTTTTTTTTTTTATCCATTCCGCGATTTAGGAAACTGGGCCGTGCAGATTTTTTCTGGAGTGGGGCTGGATTTGCAAAACAGATGGTGTGTGATATGGACTCAACTCAACTTAGGGCTACTTTAGGGCTCAGCATCTGAGAGGAGCAGATTTGGCAGTGAACAGTCACATACCCTGGTAATCATGTGTCCTCACAAACATCATTTTCAAACTGGCCAGGATACAAATGTCCCTCTGTGTGCGCGCGCGCGCGTGTGTGTGTGTGTGTGTGTGTGTGTGTGTGTGTGTGTGTGTGTGTGTGTATCGGGGCCTGACAGAGGCAGCCGCTCTCCAGGGTCAGGCTTTTATGAGGCTATGATTAGATTCTGCCTCAATTTTGTGGTGAAATATGAGGCAGACACTCTTTCTCTCCCGATGTTGAATGCACAAGTGCCCCCCCCCGCGCGCGCGCGCACGGACGCACACACACACAAACACACACACTCACACAAGTATGCACAGCGGGCAAAGCCTTTAGTTTAAAACAAACAAGCTAAATCCCCCTTGGTCTTAGCAAAACACAACCTCATACAAACATCCCTCTGCTCTGCACAACCCCCCCCTCCACTATCTCTCTCTCTCTCTCTCTCTCTCTCTAGATTATAACTCCTCTATCGCTCAACTTCTTCTGCACGCGTGCACACACACACGCATTTGATTCTACACCTGTCTCTCTTACTTCCCTCCCATCCCACACACAGTGAGGATAAAAATAGAGAAACAGCACAAGGGAGGGGTGGGGGTTGGGGGTTGGTGGGGGCGGGGTGTGGGGGGGGGGGGGTTTGGCGCCCACACACAGTGAGGATAAAAATAGAGAAACAGCACAAGGGAGGGGTGGGGGTTGGGGGTTGGTGGGGGGGGGGGGGGGGGGGGGGGGGGTTTGGCGATACACATCACAAACCCCATCAGGCGGGATGAGATAGAAGGAGAGGGATGGCAGCAGCGACGGAGGAAGAGACAGAGGGAAAATAAAAGATAGAGAGAGAGAGAGAGAGAGAGAGAGAGAGAGAGCGAGCTGGGGTCTGTTCTAAATTGAAAGTGCAGCAGTAAGCAGTGAAGGGGAATAGTAAACAGTGCTGCTGACCACATAAATATGCTAAATTAGCCTACAAAGTCGCCCTAGTGGATAATTGCTCATCATAGCTTTGTCCCATAGGGAGTCTGCCTGCCAGGCATCTTAGATTCCACATGGAAACACATACAGAACGTACACAACATGCACACATCACATGTCCTGAGTGGACCTGATAAACAGGGGCTGCCGGTCCCTGGGCGACGGACGGGAGGAGGCTCTGAGCCCAACTTCCCCGTCTCAACACCCCGATGAGATGAGAAGCACCGATGAGGTCATATTTCATGCGTTTGCATCTTCATTTTAAGTGTTAAAGGTGCAGTGTGTAAGATTTGGTGTCATCTAGGGTGAGGGTGAGGGTTAAGGGCTGACGTTGCACGACATATCCATCACTTCACCCTCCTGAGCATGAAGGAGAAGCAACGGTCGACTTCTGTTGTCATTCAAACTCAAAAAAGATGTTTAGTACGTCCACTTTTACTACTGTAAAAACATGGCGGCCCCCGAAGAGAGGACCCGCTCCTCATGTCAATATACATTAATAGGGCTCATTCAAGGTTAATGGAAAAAAAACAAAAAAAAACATTTAGTTGATTATAAATTCATGAAGATGTCGGTATAGAATGGTTTTGTAATATTTTTTAGAAGGGACGAAAAATCGTACACACCGCACCTTTAATTGAAAGTAATTGTAGTTGGGCTGGCCTTACTATTGAGCAGCTGTGGCTGCACCCTTGTGCGCACCCAGCTGAGTCCATGTGATCCCATGCTGTTCCATGCATGCCGTATTAAGTGTAGCCTTTTGAGCTCTGGACATAAATAACTCCACTCCTCTCTTCGATCCCTGCTCAATAAAATACATAATAGCCTCCGACATGTTTGCACAATCCGACGGCAGCCCTGGAATAATTCTAATTTATTAGCCTCAGAACACTGACGTACCAAATGCATTTAATCAATATCCACAGCACAAACTTTCATTATATTTTCCATACGTGTATCGATCCTCTGTTGTATCAGTTATTGTTAACTACTTGTCCTGCAGCACTTCTTCTGCCTTTTTAATAATTCAGTAGGCATCCAGTGTGATACTGCATGTATGATATGTGTGTGTGTGTGTGTGTGTGTGCATGTGCGCGCGTGTGTGTGTGCGTGCGTGCGTCTGTTTGGCTCTAATCAAAGCACAGGGAGCAGAGTGCTGCCTGGAGAGCAGTGAAGCATGACAACACACACCTGGTAAGCTGCTTATCACACTTTAATTTCACATACACAGAGATGTGCAGATGCCGGCGTGACCAAACAGATGTGTGCGCACACGTCCGCATGTGTGACGGTGTACCTGCGTGTGTGTGAGGCGGGCACGCTTGTGTGTGAAGCTGGACAAAGAGGGAGCAGATTAAAATGGAAAGGGAGATACTGATGCAAAGAACAAAAGGCGAAAGATAAGGGATGTAAATACAGAGGCAGTGGGCTCGGCAGAGCTGGAGCAGCAGAGGAGAGCGAGAGGTGGGAGGTTAGAGTCTGAACGGGCCGGGAGCGAAGCGTGGACTGATGAAGAGAGGGAGCGAGAGAGGAGGGATGGGGCAAGGACAATTCCATGACTTATTACTCTAAATTCTGTGTTGGTGTGTTGGGGTGTGTGTGTGTGTGTGTGTGTGTGTGTGTGTGTGGTTCTGAAAGGTGCATGTAAGCATGAATGCAAGGACCGTCAGCGTCTTGTGTGTCCCTGAGGTGAGATTAACTACTGAGCGGAAATGAGAGAGTAATATCATAACATCTCTTAAGTAGGCTAATATTTCTGATTGCGGTTATAAATCTTTTTCATTCACATTTTGGGGAGAAGCTAATTTGGTGCGTTTTGCTTCAAATGCAGACAAACTGTTCGAGGCAGTAAAGCCAGACAGCAGAATACAAATGAAAGTGGCTTCCAAAATAACAACAGTGTATATATTATTAAAAGGTACAATGTGCGGGATTTAGCGACATCTATGATTTTATATCTATCGCACTGTTTGTATTTCCTGTCTGGCTGTTTACTTCAATTTAGAGAGAATGTCATTCTTTTGGGAAACGTAGACAAGATGAATATATTAATTCAAGTATTAAAACAGCTAGCGAATAATCGTCAAACAAGTTTTTAAAATATATTCATACGCACTGTTTGAACGATTAAATCGCATCTGGTGGCGAAGTCGTGTATTGCAGCTGAGTACCTCTCCGTTTTTCTTACAAGCATGACGTTAACATTGAAACTCAAGACGTGTGTATTTGTGGTTTTTGTTTGTCGGCTTTGTTCGACTGTAAAAACGTAATGATGTAACATGGCAACCTCCAAAGAGAGGACCCCCCCCCACACACACACACACACACGTACATTTAAAGGGCTCATACTTGGTTACTGGAAACAATCACTCATACATGAAGGTGATTATTTCATGTAACATCTCAGCCATTAGAAATGAAAATAATTCCAGCTATATCTTACACACTGGACCTTTCATAAACAATACTACAACAGAGGACGTTCTGGCTTCACTTTTCACTCTGCCCTCCCTTTGTCACCATTCTGTCTCGGCTCGGCCACTTAGCGCCGGTCCGAGGACCCGGGGGAGTGGTTTTGCCCTCCTAATGGTTCTCCTGGAAGAAAAGTTTTACAGCTCTGAGACATGCCCCTCCCGACCCTGTCGGCCAGGGGTTGAGCCCTGACCTCTGACCTTAGACACACTCTGTCACTCGCGCCACCTCCAGACTAACAAGACGGGCACCAAACAATGGCCTCGGCGCTCGCACAAAACCACAGATGAACAGATGAGGCCGGCGTGTGTCGTGAAAATAATCCCGGTAATGCGCACGAGTATCACGTGTCATGTATGTGGGTATTTCGAGACGTGGCAGCGCCTCTGAAGACATGAGAAAATAACACAGTAAATGAAGGTTGCTTTATCTCCTCGTCTGTCCGATCCTGTCACCCCACTCCGTATTCCCCTCGTCATTCCCATTTTGTTTCCTGTACAGTCCACGCAACACCTGCATGCCAATGAGAAAATAAATTCCCAAATGCAAATCAGCGGTGATAGGCGACGGCTAAACATGAGCTCTTTCATGTGGATGTGTCCCAGGGGGAATCTCTGCCCTGCATCTCATACACCCAAACATCTGTATGCTACAGTGGGACCTGCTAGTGGTTCCACTGATAGATTTCTGCCAGCGTGACTAATATAAGGCATCTTTCTCTCTCCCTCTCTCCCCCCCTCTCTCTCTCTCTCTCTCTTTATTCTCCATCTTTCAATCCCTCTCTTCATCTCCCTCTGTGCTTCGCTTTCCCTCTCTGTGTCCAAATTAAACACAAGGCGCGGGACACTCTGATAACACCATCTGTTCATCTCTCTCTCTCTCTCTCTCTCTCTCTCTCTCTCTCTCTCTGCCTTTTCTCCTCAGTTTCCATCCTGAAAGTCTTCTGAAGCTGTACTGGGGTGGGGGTGGGGGGGCATTTTCAGTGGTATAGTTTCTCTGCTACTGCCTGGTTGGAACTATTAAATCAGCGTTAGGCCTCATCAGTGAGTGACAGACGGAAACAGCCAGAGTGCTGTGCAGCATCAAATTTGTCACCCGGCCTTAATTGCTTTGCCATGGCTGTAAGAGAATCACATCTGTATGACTGTGTGATGCTACAGTTCTATTAAAGTTGCATGAGGTGCCTGACTTTCCTGCGGTTCCTGCAATTAAGAGCGATCCAGGACTACCAGCGCACACACACACACACACACACACACACACACATACATCTCATAACCCTTGGCCCACGGTGAGTCTACGATAGGACTATGAAAATGAGTTTGTGAGAAACTAATCATGCAGCTTAACAAGTGGAGCCAGGGATAAGGGGGAAAGGGGGGGGGAGATAGAGGAGATGGGAGGGGGTGTGAAACGGTCAAAAAGGTCAACTAATCAAGAGGAGGGGAAATGAGACGAGGAGGAGAGGAACTGCTTTGGTGGGGGGGTGAGGGTGAGGGTGGCGAGGGGTGGAGTGAGAGGGAGTGACGTGGAGGGGGGGGGCTTAGGAAAAGGGTTACCATAAATGACTGTGAAATGAGAATCGGAGAAGGAAGTGTGAGTGTGCAGTGAAGGGGGGAGAAAACGAGGAAGAGACAGCAGGAAAGGAAGGGTGGAGGGGGTGGGTGGGGGGTGAGAGAGGAATATCATGAGGAGATTTCAGAACGGGGAAGAAAAGGAGGGAGCGATGAAAGAGTCTGGGGTGGTGGTGGTGGGAGGAACATTCTGTAATATTCTACTGGTGCGGAGAATGTGGAGGACGTAAGGGGAGGAGTTGAACAAGGGACAAAGTGGATTTGAGGTGGGGTGGTGGAGGGTTGGTGGTGGAGAGGGGGGTGGGGTGTAAATTGGAATGAGGGGAAGGCAGAAAGTGAAAAGAATGGGACAATGGGAGGGATGAGAGGGAGAGAAGGAGAAAATTCTCAATAGTCATCGCCGTCGGAGACGGCAGCTGCCGGGGAGCAGGCGGCGGAAGTGGAAGGGAAGAGGGACGGGCATGGACAGGTGGCAGGAAGTGATGGCGAAGGTGTGTGTCGAGGCCTCAATGTAAAAAAACAACAACAACAACAACAACACATCCACCCAAAAATTATTTGGAATCATTTGAGATATGTGCGGTGTTAAATGATCCCTTGAGAGTCTTTAAAAACTCAACGGGAAGAGGAAGTGATGGAATATGGCGCCGAAAGTGTCCATTAATCCCTATTAGGCGACCAATTAATTCGACATGGTAAAACAAGCTATTTTCTAAGACAACTTTTCCCCATTCTTCATCATTAGTTGGCTGTAAATGGACAGAACTTCCAGGATAATGGCGAGACAGGTTACTTGAAGTTAATGAAAAAAAGCCACATGCAGAAAGACTGAATGTTGCTCATTAATAGTTGAAGTGGATTGAAAAACCAAGCCCCACCCTCATTTCAGTACTTCCCTCACTCGGGGGAGCACTGCCTCTGATTGTTGCGTGCTGCTCCACAGTAAATCTGCAGAGTTAATGAGCATCCTCCGTGAAAATGGTTCCTCGGTGTGTCCACAATATTACAAATTCACAGTAACTATGTTGCCATGAAGTGAGAGAGTCGTCGGATAGCAGAGCACAGGGTGTGTGGGATGAGTGGAATAATAAGGGCAGACAGGAAAGAGCATAAGACGACACACCAGACAGTGGAGGGGTGATTTGTGCAGAAAGGTCAGGCCCCTCAGCAGGCCCTAATTGGATTAACGTCATTGTTAAGATACTGAGTTTACATGTGAATGTGTTTGCGTGGACTCAAAAGGCATTTCCCAGTTGCATGGGGAAAAAGCAGGCATGATTGCAATATGTATGTATGTATGAATGTATGTATGAATGTATGTATGAATGTATGTATGTATGTATGCAGGGATTTGAGCTGGAGTGTGTTAGAACGTTTCCCCTCCCCCAAAAGCCTCCTCTTCAGGCGCTCCTCCAACCATTTTCTCACAGAGATCTAATCAGCAGCCCAGGCCTGCAGAGAAGGTGCAGGAGCCGAGACTCTGATCAGTGGGAGAATGACAGGGAGAGAATGAGATCGGGATGCTAATGGCACATCCTCTATTCTATTACAATTACTGTTTAAACCCAAGTTCAGATAAAGCGGGTTGTGCGTGTCCTTTCTACAAAATGTCTCGCGCGTTCGCAGCTGTGCGTCGCTGTGCATCAAGCCGCGCGCAGTGCGTGAAATAAATGACCAAAATGTTCCAAAAACAGTTACTGTTCAAATCCATTGTTAACAGCAGCGGAAACCAGGTCACTAAGAGAGAGAGAGACAGAGAGACAGAGAGACAGACAGAGAGAGAGAGAGAGAGAGAGAGAGAGAAAAGAACGAGGGAGCGGCAAAGAGGCACAGCCAGACAGTCACAGATCTCGCCGTGCCCCATCCATAATGAACAGTGTCCTACCCCTGCCCAACCCGCAGCACACGATCCCTCACCAGAGACCGAGGAAGACTGGGACGAGACAAAAGGGAATGGCCACATTAATTACACACACTCTCGGGGCGGGAGCTATCACCGGAGGCGAACGGAGGGACCGGCGCAGAGATGGAGGGACAGGGAGAGAAAGAGAGAAATAGAGATGATGATGCTCGCTGAGTACCCTATGTGTCTCTGCTGGGGGGGCGGGGGGGGGCTGTTTGTCCTCAGGAGCAAGATGCCTGCTGGCTGTTATGTTATGTTGTGTTATGTCACAGTGTTACTAATGAGAGTGGAGCATCCGATAGAACACACACACACACACACACACACACACACACACACACTGTGTGTTGTGTGTTTGTGTGCAGACACGGTAGCTGGCAGCGGCTGTGTACGGAGAAAGGGGAGGAGGGGCTGTGGGCAACGATGTGTGGGTGCGCATGCAAGGTTGTGTGTGTCATTGCATAAGTGTGAAGTGTGCGCTCGTCTGTGGATGCATGTTGTGTGTATTTTTGCGGTTGTGTACTCACCCCTGGTAATGTCTTCTGCTCGTGTAGAGCACTTTGGGCTTTCAGGGCTGACTCTCTGGCACAGTACGTCAGGAACGCACATCCTGTCAGAGGGAGAGAGGGAGAGGGAGAGAGAGAGAGAGAGAGAGAGAGAGAGAGAGAGAGAGAGAGAGAGAGAGAGAGAGAGAGAGAGAGACAGAGAAGGAAACGGTGTGAAGGTGGAAAAAAGTTGTCGTTCTCTATCTCACTGCATCAACACAGCCACACGCCATTTCAGTCATTTCAACACGGCCCACTCTATTTCTGGTACCTTCCCTGATTATTTGTCACCTATTCGGAACGATCACCAGTCGCACTGCCTGTGCGGGAGGATTAAAAACAATGATATTCATGCACTGTAGTTGTACTTGACAACACCATGATGATGCACTCTACAGCAGAGAGAGAGAGAGAGAGAGAGAGAGGGAGAGAGAGAGAGAGAGAGAGAGAGATACTCCACGGCACGTCACATTTCAGAACGGCACGGCACGAGTCAGCACACGACAGCACCACAGACGTGCGCGGGGCTAACGAGGCCTCACAGGCTGCCAACAGTCACAGTTTCCTGCCCGTTATATACCAACCACTGTATGCATGCCTCACGATCACTCCAAATACACTGCCTCTGCTCCCCTGTACGTGCTGTACCTGTGTCTGTGTGTGTGAGGGAGGGGTAGTAGGTAGTAGAGCTGGCTGGGCAGAGCGGTTTACTACACCTGTCACCGCCACTAAGACAACAAGATTAACAGCAGGTTAGCATCCCAGTGACATCGCAGACAGGACTGATTTATATTCAGAGTGGTGAGGAGGAGAATTCTGACCATAGAGGGGGGACATTCGCACAGGGTGGGGGGGTGGGGTGGGGTGGGGGGGGGGGCGAGAATGACTCGAGAGTGATTGGTGGGGGGGGGGGGGGGAGGGGGAGGGGAGGGGGGGGGGGGGGGGGGGAGGGGGGGGGGGGGGGGGGGGGGGGGGGGGGGGGGGGGGGGGGGGTCGAGAATGACTCGACATAATAGCCAGAACGTGGGTCAAAGACACACTGGAGAGCACACGCATGCATTTGGTGGTATCTCATTGCTTTTATGGTTGTTCTGAGATTGGGGGTTTGTTAAAACAAGCGATTCTTTCCCTGGCTCACCCTGGCTCACAGGACCATTTCACTGATTGGAGCGTTCAGCCTAATCTGGCTCATAACACACAGGACCCCAAATTGGTGTCAGTGTGTGTGTGTGTGTGTGTGTGTGTGTGTGTGTATGTGTGCGTTTGAGGGCTGGGGGAGCGATTTGCTACACTTCTGTATCAGGTGGCCACATTTAAAGCTCAAACCTAAATATCAAAAAAACACTATTAATTACTCATTAATATAGTGTACCATGACCTATGGAATACGTACAGGCTATTTTTTTTTCTTTTTTTTTAAACAAATGTTCAAAGATTTCTTCAAAGGAATCCAGCTTCAGTCACACACACATACATATATAAGCCCTGGCAGCTCATATTGCAGTGTTAACAGGAGATGAAGAGGAGAGGAGGTGTGACAGTTTCCATGGAGACATGTGACACTCAGCGCAGGAAAATCCACCCTCTCTATCTGCCTTACTGTCACGCTTCTATCTATCAAGTCTCTGCTATCTGTCTATTTAGGCTGCGTGATGATGTCAGGACCTACCTTTGTGCATGCCAGTGTATTTGTCCTTAATCACAGTTAGCTCATAGATCTTGCCAAACTGCTCAAAAATGGGCTTGAGGTCCTTCTCTTCTAGATTCCGGGGAATCTGCCCCACGAACAGCTTGATGGCGTCTGCCTCCTTCATCGGGACAGAGGGGAGAGGATGACTGGGTACTGCAGGGGGCCGAGGAGGGTAAATGAATGGAGAGTCAGGTATCCCTGGAGGGGGGGCGGGGGTGGGGGGGGGAGAGGAGCAACTGATGCTGGAGCAAACGATGCTGGAGCTGTCTTTAGGGTCACGGTGGAGGTGGAGAGAAAAAAAGAAAAGAAAAACAGAGACATTTAAAAATCGGAATAATGAATAATACAAATATTCCTCTGGTGCAATCGAGTATAAAATAAACAGTGCATAAATAATACATTTTAAATCACCACTGGTGTCAATAAGACTGCCATAGTATTCCCTGAGGGGGAGGGGGCGTTGTGTTTATATTATGCCATTTGAAATAAAATGTGAACGATTTAGTTGTGAGGTTGCAAAGCTGAAGAATACACAAAAAAAATGAATGACCCTGAACTCTTCCTAAATTATCTCTCTCTAATGAATTCCTCAAATATCTTTGCCCATTATGTAAATAAATGTAAAGACAGTTGCCTATTAGCGTGATTATTTGGAGTATTTATTGCCCACTCTGGTGACAAAGGACTCCACTGGCTTCTGGTAAAAAAACAATTATGCAAATGTTAATGAGCCAATCAAAAAACAATAATGTCACTTTCTCCTGAAGCCATATAAAATATCTTTATGTATATACATTTCTATAAATATTCGCAGGGGGTGTGTGTGTATTAATGTGTGTATATGTGTGTGTGTGTGGGGGGGGGGGCTTGGGGACATTTGAGGAATATCGTGGATGATAACATGGAGTGGTGACTGTGGGTAAATCATTGCAATGGAGCGGGTTCTTTGTTTAGCCAGCTGTAGGTTACAACATACACACGGATGTCATGGGGCTCCCTTGCTCTTTGTCCGATCCCCCCCCCCCCCCCCCCCCCCCAGGGACAGACACAGACCCGCGCGCGCGCGGACCCACGCGCACACCCACACGCACACACACACACACACACACACACACACACACACACAAACCAAGCAGGTCAAGTGACACAGTAAAACACACATACCGTGTATAAATGCTTCTTACAGAGATAGGGATGCTCTCCTCCGTCGGGTCCCCGTTGTTGTCCTCGCTCCCTCGGCACCGTCCTCCCTTCCTCCCCTCGCTCTCTCTCTGGATGCTGTCCGCTCTTTGTGCCTTTCCTCCCTTCCTCTCCTCTTCTCCCTCCTCCCCGTCCAAACACACTATATTCACTGGTGTTTGTTTACTAAAAGAAACAAATCAATTCAATTCAATTTTTAAAAAAATTTAAAAAATAAAAATAAAAATAAAAACCCTGGAGGTCCGACTCTGGTGCTCTGGAGGTCCGGAGGAGGAGGAGGAGGAGGAGGAACTGGAGGAGAGCGAGTCCTGGCAGCAGGTGAGTCCCGAAAATCACGGCTTGTCACCCGGCGTCGCTGATACCTCTGTACGCTGGGAGTCCGGGGCTGGCTAGTTACCACTTCCACGTTAGCACGTTAGCTCTTTAACTTCCTATTACATTACAAAGTAGGTCGATAGGTAACCTAGCTAGCTCACTAACTACCCAACTATCTCACCGGGGGCAAACTTCCAACTATTTAAACTCCCTCGCGCTCCAGGACACGGCTTCTCCCCGTCTTACCGTCGCCGTTCCGACCGTCACCGGAGGACTGTCTTTGAGGGTTGTCGGTTAAAAACTCGCCGGTTTGTTGAGTGTTGTGCTCATGTGGCGTCTCGCTCCTCCGAAGGCTGGCTGGCGTTTCACGTCCCGAACCGTAGCTCCCCTACTCTCTGTCTCCCCCTCCCCCTCCTCGCACCGAAGCGGTTGCTAGCGTGTGACGTAACTCCCGGGGACTGTCGCGAAAGGAGTCGGAGGAACTCACACGAAAAATAAAAAACAAAGCAATCGTCATGGAATCAGATATCACTTGTAATTGTTTCAACGGTATCAACATGGTGACACTTTATCAAAGAAAGTGCGCGATACGTTTTCTTGTTCGCATTCGACGTCGTTTTGATCATTGCTCCTTGGCGACGCTTTACGGCTGGGACTTTTCGGACGTTGCCTGGGCGACACGGAGCGCGGAGCCGCCTATTGTTCTAGCCGCGAGCCCTGGCCTTGGTGCTGAAAAGATGCCTCTTGACGTGAAGCTGAATGCGCGCCGCCGACGTCCGCGCACCCAATCACGACTACTACAGCTGTTCACGCCCGATCCCGAAAAACACGCTTACACCCACGCACGAAAATGTGTGACAGGGAAGCGAGGAGAGAAGAGATAGCTCCGAGTTGGAGTTGGCCTACTTTACGGCAAAATAAATAAATAAATACCCCCCCCCAACAAAAAAAAAAACGAAATTAAATAATAAAAAGGATATAAATACGCCGGGGTACGCGAGGACAGGCTACTCCCACTGTCACACCATCATCTCGGTGAAAAGAATACACTTAAAGTGCGTGTGCGTGACCAGTGTTTGGGAATCACGACACGAGTGGAAAAGGGAGAGTCACAGGGTTCATGGTAATTTACTCCCAAAGGTCACCATCTGCCTGCTTTGCCTCGTGCCCTCTTTCAACACACACACACACACACTGACAAACACTGACACACACCCGCATATACAAATAAAACACACGTGCACGCGCACACGCACACGCACTCCCACACGCACGTGCATGTATATCACCACTCCAGGGGCTTGTTTCTTGCAAAACCCCGACGTGGCACGCAACGGCCACTGTGCCCCGTGGATGTGGGTGTGCAGGCAGGCAGCAGGAAACACGCCACCGGCACCACGAGGAACACTCCACGCACGCAAACACAGGAACTCAGCTCTTTTGATGTCATCACCTCATCCCACCCCACAGAGGGCCTTTGAGGATCCGACTTTAAAGCTAAAGCAAATCTCAGACTTGAATCACAGAGAATCCCTGACACTGCAAGTTTCAAATCCCCCCCCCACACCCCCCCCCCCCCCCCCCCCCCCCCCCCCGCGACATGTTGTGGCTGTGATGTTTTACTAAAAGCTATTTTTGACCAAAAGCTAAACCAGATAGATTATGATATAAAAACATGGCGAGTGCAATAATGTCATCTTCAAGACTTGGCTCAGTCTATCCGGGCCTGAAGTCTAAATGTGACGTCCTTCCTTATCCGTAATGTTCAATTTTGACCTTTGACCTTCTATTCACATGCATGGAACATGTGGACTTCCTATAGACGTTTAAATGAGGCCTAATGGAGATGCACTGGCAATAACTAACCAATAATAATCTAATAAGAATAATAATCTAACCAATGTATTCCACCAGATTCTACACAATGTGCCTTTAATGTTAAACCACCAGCGACCCCCAGCTTTCAACTTCAAAATCCCACATATCTGATGTAACACTTCAATCTAAGTGATTCCACATTCTCCCAGGCCTGGTGGCTATAAAGGTATTATGTCCATGTTGTATGGTGTGTTTTTTTACATGTTGATTCATAGATTAAAGGTGCAGTGTGTAGGATTTGGTGACATCTTACAGCTGAGGTTACATTTTCCACCACCCCACCCTTCCCAACTGTGCCTGCAGGAGAACCCATAGTAACCATGAGTTGTCATTCAAGCTCAAAATATGCTTAGTGTGTCCAATCTGGGCTACTGTAAAAACATGGCGGCCCCCATAGAAGGGACCCGTTCCTGATGTAAATAGACATTAGAAACTCATTTTCAGATCATGTAAAAAGCAAGTCATACATTGAGGTTATTCCACATTTGTAAAAATGTCTGTAATTGTTTTGTAACCCCATAGAAGAGACAAAAATGACCAACTTCTTACACACTGCACCTTTAATGCGTTTAAAGGTACAATTTGTACAATTCAGACGATCAATAAATCATCAGAATGGAAATTTGTATTCATGATTAGATGTAATCATCTCTTACCATAAAGTGGAGCTGCCTCGTTTCCATGGTAACCAAGAAGGCAACCACTGGCTTCAGTGGCGCATGGGCCTTTGCATTTTGATGTTATCTGAAGGCCAATAATCCTCCAACACACATGGAAGGAGAGATCGCTGCAGTGCGCAACTTCACCAACAGATGCCACTAAATCCTACACACTGCTGCATGTTGGGGAAATAGAATCCGTCAGAATTCAAATGTATCTCTCAACTCAGCCAATACATCAAATCTGAAGAATCCACAGGCTTTAAATTCCAGGGAGTGGGGTTGGGTGGGGAGGGTTTGCCCTCCTGACCACACTGATTCTAAACCAACAGAGGAAGCCGGCCTCCTGATTCCAAACAGCCTTTCACAAAGCCACATGACCTTTACATTTACAGTCTCCTCTCCTCTGCTTTCACTTTGTTTTACTGTTGACCTTCCTCATCACACGGCTGCTGCTCCTCCTCCTCCTCCTCCTCCTCCAGCCTCGGACCTCCGACAGAGAGACATGCCTGACCTTTACCGACCAGGCAAACATTTGGAATAATCTCCTTGATACAATTCACATGTTGTTTTCATTTTGGACATTTATACATCAAAGTGCTCCGAGAGCTTCAGAGGGGATGGAATTATTTAAAGGACAGCTTTATCTCATATCTTGATTTTTTTTCTATGTTTGTTGAACATAACAAGACATCTGACTAATATTGTCTGTTATTTAACATAATTGTTATTTTGAAATAGATAATGTAAATATTGAATACATAGTGAGAGGTTGTATTCAATAACAACGTGCAAAGCAATCACAGTATTAGTCTCAATGCAAATGTAGCACAGAAAACAATAGGGGAGTCAATTCCTTGTGCAACTGTGCCGAGTCATCTATGTGACTCAATGGCGCCATCGTTTGGGTGGAATTGGCAACATCAGCAGAAATGACAAAAACACTATTTTGTCTCACTTTTATTGATTTTTTTTAATGTAGGTATTTTTTTTAATTCAGTCATTTTTCCACATGGCTTTTTGTTTTCACTTGATAAAAAAACGGTCTGTGTAACCATGACGACAATCTCTTAAAAGTGAAGGTGAGAAAATATAAATTGCTACGGCCCCTTAGAAACAGAAAATAAATTACATGTTCTTTAGATAATAGATAAATTACTATCTTTTATTGTTTTTGTAAAATCTTTTTTTTTTTTACTACGAGTGACTTGAGACGTCCGGAAACACACTAACAAAAGATGCATTCACACACACACACACACACACACACACACACACGCACGCACACACGCACACACACACACACACACACACACACACACACACACACACACACACGTGTCCAAGTAAAGGGCCAAATACGACAGTTATATGACAGTTAGATGTGAATAAATGCAGTCTACAACAACACTTCTTATACTCTACTTAGTTACAAAAACATAAGCACCGACTATATTCAGAAAAAATAAAATAGACATTAAAACATATCTGACAAATATACAGACTCCTCCTCCAGTACATCATACTTTGTTGGGGGGCGGGGGGCAGGGCAGGGGGCAGGTGGGAGGGGCATAAAGATTACTTACACACACATATATTCAGTATATTTACTTTCAGGTCAAAGCAGAGCGGTTGCATTGTTAGATTAGCTTATTAGAAGCTGCTTCCTCACAAGTCATCATGTTCTATTCCACAGCAGGGCTCCATGAATAGAGATGACAGGAGGAAGCAGAGGGAGGATCTGAAGGTGTTTCCTTAAAGGTGCAGTGTGTAAGATTTTGGTCATTTCTGTCACTTCTAAAATTTTTTTTTTTTTTAAACAACCCAAAAACAATTACATACTGACATTTTCATGAATTTATAATCACATAAATGTTTTATTTATTTATTTATTTTTTGCCATTCCCCTAAGATGAGCCCATTAATGTGTATTTACATGGGGAGCAGGTCCTCTCTACGGGGGCCGCCATGTTTTTACAGGAGTAAAAGTGGACGTACTCGGCAGTGGCTCAGTCAGTAAGGACGTACGTTTGTAGCCAGAGGTGCCCTTGAGCAAGGCACCAAACCCCCAACTGCCCACGTGTATGTGGCAGCTCTCTCACTCCAACAGCTCTCCCATTGTGATTGTGTGTGTATCTGTGAGTGTATGTAACCGCATGTGCAGCACGTAAAAAAAAACAAAAACAAAGCATGTAAATGAATAATAGAGTGAAAAAATGAATTTCCCCTTCATGGGGACGAATGAAGGTAATCTTAATCTTAATCTTAATCTTATTTTAATCTTAAACATCCTTTGACTTTTAATGACAACTGAAGTCGACCATAGGTTCTCCTGCATGATCAGAGGGCTGAGGGGGAGGTGATGGATACAATATGCAACTTCACCTCTGGAGGTCACCAAATCTTAGACACTGCACCTTTAAAGAAATGGGCCGGATAGTCACAGTGTGGTTTGATCACTACAATGAAAAACTAGGTCAGTGAGGAGCGAATCGTTTTACTTTGCTCTCGAATCATCAACAAATCACATGGAATCACCCAAAACACGAAGGAGCTGGAACTAGGTTGAAAAGTCTGTGAGGCTCATTCATTAGTTATAAGCCCAGTAGATGTTAATAACATCATTTATACATTAAATTTGAAATGTAAAAAAGAGACGTATCATTCCACCGCAGAAAATAGACCCTAAAATGTACTCTTCTTTTCTACTCATCTTTAAAAATAATGTTGAATGAATTTCTAGCATCAATGTTGAAATAATGCTGAATCGTTTTAAAGATGTTAATTAATATTACGTTTTTTAAGTCATGGGTTCATTTCCCAGCCTCTCCATCCACCCTCAGATGTAAATGTCTTTGTCTTCTAAATAAAATTGCAGAATTAAAAAACACGGAGGAATAAACTCATTCTAGGATGATGAACGCAACGGATTGTACACTCAAGTTATTACACTCTCATAAAAACATCAATATAATCATCATATATATGTAAATGCTGTCGAACATCATTTCAAACAGCTCTTTAACTTCAACTTTAAAGTATTTGGGGAACAGATTTACACCCTGGATTCAACCTCATGGACCGGGGGGCTGAGAGCCAGACACATTGACAGGAAGTCATAAACTCTCTGTCTGAGAGTTGGACCAATCACGGGTGGCTTTGTTTGTTTGTTTGTTTTTTTTGGTGTGGGGGGGGGGGGGGGGGGGGGGGGGCTGTGGCTCAGGTGGTAGAGTGGGACGTCCACTAACCAAAGGGGTAGTGGTTCAATCCCGGGCTCCTCTGCACTCTGAAGTGGAACACCGAACCCCAAACTGGGAAAACTCTGGATTCCATGTGATTTGTTGACAAGAGGAAACTAACACACACACACACACACACATACACACACATATATATATATATATATATATATATATATATATATATATATATATATATATGTATATATTGAAAGTCCTACTCACTGAGCAGCATCGTCACTGTCCTTCGGTTTGTAAAAACAACGGCAGCCACGAGTCTTCACACTCCCACAGTGGAATCTCACACCTCCGCTGTCTGAAGACCAACGTGCAGAATGACACAAACACGCCGAGGGGCTGCTGACATTCCTGCCTTCGTCCCCGGAGGCCTCTCACCTCTCACCTCCGTCCGCCAGCTCTTGTTTATTTGGTCACTTTACTACCATGCCCACCCCCCCCACCCCCTTCCTCCCCCCTCCTCTCTCCTCCCTCCTCCCTCCTCACTCCTTTGGTTCGCATGTCTAAATACTAAAGGACACTTGAGGAAAACTTTGTTGTTTTTTTGGCAACAAAAACAAAAGAAATGTGAAATCCTTCAAGCTCAGATGGGGGGGAGGGGGAGGGGGCGGGGGCGGGGCATCGGCAGCCAAACAGTAGATCTATTCCGGTAGATCTTCAGCACAGGTAGAAGTGGAGCACACAGACCGGGTCCAGCACACATGCTGATCACCTGGTGGGCACATAATTAGTGGTATGTCTGTCTGACTCTGCCCCAGGATCCTGCTGCACATTAGCATGAACGCTCAAACTGGCTGTTTAGAACCACACCCGTGTCCTCAGTGAGAAGCTGACATCATCATCATCTTCATCATCATCATCGTCATCATCATCATCATCATCGTCGTCATCGTCGTCGTCATCTCTCAGCCTGGGGGAATGAGTGGGAATGGGCCGCGTCGCTCAGCCCCCCCGTGTGTCATGTTATGACCCTGTAAAAAAAAAGCGAAAGTGACCGGCCGGGTGGAGTCGATGTCAAAATGGCGTCAGTGAGTAAAAGAGCGAGAGCAACCAGCTGCGTTCACAGTGTTGGACCTGGAGATTCAGGAGTTACATAAGAGTGGATCTGAAGTCATCGCACGTCTACTCTGGGCTGTCCGTTTCTACATCATTTCAGGGGGGGGGGGGGGGTAGGGGGGTGTGGGGG
>JAFBJT010106906.1:0-25478 GCA_016785325.1 Chascanopsetta lugubris | reverse complement strand
AAGCCCAACATTCCCCACATTAAAACAAAGGTTATTGCCAAGGTCAAATTTTATTTCTCAAATATTCTTTACACTGGTGATGAATTTACTATTATGATACAATTTTGAATTGACTGGATCTAGATCTCTATGTCTATCTGCATTCATTTGAGTACACTGATACCACTCTCATATCTAAGGGATTGAGAACAATATAAGCACAATTAAGTCAGGAAATGATGGTGTGATGTCATAGACTTCTCATTACTTATCCTGATATTCTCATTTGTCACTTCCTGTTCCTCCCTTTGCTCTGTCTTGACTTTCTTTAAGTACTAACAACCCATTTTATTGTGTTAGATGTTCTGCATGTGCATCTCTCTAAAGAACCATTGAGTTTTTTATTGTTCATGTTTTCATTTATCATGTGTGCTCATATAAATTATACTTTTCTATGTATTACTTTTACAAATCAGCAGTTCAATATGCTGGTACTGTCCCAGACTGTCATGTTGCATTTTGATGTGATTTGTGCAAATATTACTCCTTGACAATCTCAAATCCACATGTGATTTCATAAAGAAGATGAATCAGATGTAGATGTATTTATTGTTTGCATGCAGATTGTTGTTGGGATGATATTTGCCTTGTTTGTTGTGTTGGTGGTGTATTTCTTCTCCCCTCAGACCCTGGCCCCTCCCCCTTCTCCTGCCTCTGCCTCCCTTGACACCCCCGCGTATACACACACACCCCCCCCCCCACACACACACACACACACACCCCACATCATCTCTCTCATCACTTCTTTCCTAATTTCCTTATTTTGTAGGAATATTCAATTTCACTTTAGATCAGGTTGTGTCCTTTTCGTCAAGTACAGTTAGAGAACATAATAGTGTCATTTTGATTTAGAGTAGCTGAATCAAAATATATATTTTAGTCTACAAATGGTTTTAATAAAATGTACAAGTGTCATATCCATATGTATTGTATTCATATGAAGTCATAAGTATGTAGTAAAAAATTACATTTAGAATATTTTCCACATCCAATCCAACTTTATTTATAAAGCACTTTAAAACAACCCTAAAGATCCTGTAAAGTGCTGTACAGGAAGAGACATAGAATGCACCGCACCCATGCAGCATCAAATAAATAGAATTAAAACAGGTTAGAGGACCTGAAACATGAATCAAGTGAAATCAAAGCAGAAATAATTACCAACAAATAAAAACATAAAAAAGCCATACAGTTGAACAGTAGAAGCAGTAAAATAGATAAAGATGAAATTAGATGAAAATGAAAATATTATGAAGAACACACAATTAGCCCATCCCATCATTGCCCCTCCCACTGCTTCCTGGCTTCTTCCCTTACCTTTTTCCTGACTCTGCCCCCCCCGCCGCCCCCCCCCCCCCCCCCCCCCACCATTCCATGGTGTCTTCTCATCCCACTCTAACACTGGTGTGTCCACTCCATCCTCAGGCTTCCCTCCTCAGTCCCTCCCCCTCCGTTGTGTTACTAAAGTCTGACTGAGTGGAGGTATGTATGTACAACAACAAGCCGCTCAGCTCGCTCTAAGCTTCTTCTCGCTTCGGCTTTGAAGAGAATCAAAACATTGAACGGCTCTCGTTTGCCTTTAAAGGTTCTGTGTGTAAGATTTCAGTCATTTTTTTAACTTCTAAAAATATTATTAATCAGTTACATACTGACATTTGCATGAATTTATAATCACTTAGATGTGTTTTTTTCCCATTACCCTTAAATGAGCCCTTTAATGTATATTTTCCTCTACGGAGGCTGCGATGTTTTTACAGTGGCCCAGAGTGGACATACTAAACCTCTTTTGAACTGGCTGTAGGTTCTCCTGCATGCTCAAGGGAGGGTTGAGGCGATACAACATGCAACATCACCTCTAGAGGTCACCAAATCTTACACGCTACACCTTTAAACATTTGTAAAATGGCTCCTTGAGCATAAAATCATAGCGACTGCATCAAACAAATCCTGGGTAGTTCCTGCTTGAAGGTTCCCGTACGAGCAGCTCCTGGCAGGTGTAGAGAAGACACGCCCCCTGGGGTCCTTCTGTCGAGTTCCTGCTGACACAGCAAACACTGATGTTGCTTACATGATAAAAAGTGTTACTGGGAGATCATACATTTTACATAATTCCATCAATTTTAAGCATCTTCAAACATTTGTTACATCCTCTGCCTAGCAACCAAAGGACCTGAATTGGGGTCACATGGCACTAATCCATACCTCAGGAGACTCTCTATATCTTCACGCCTGACACAGAAAATGTTTAAGGCCACTAGGTCAATGAGGACATTTCATCAGTTCCATAGCGACAAGATGAAACATCCTCAGATGCCATGAGCAGGAGAGGAGGCGGGTCATGGTGCTGGACTCCACCTCCTGCTGCAGAGGGATGCTCAAAACAGCGCACCTTTTCAGCTCCAGTATGTAAACATAGCATCTAGAGCTGCAGCTAACAATTATTTTTGTGATTGACTAATCGATCAATTAATATCTTCGATTTGATTTGATTAAACAATTTTTCGAACAGGCAGAAGAAAATAGTACAAATGTGAAGAGACATGTCTGAAAATTATGAAATGATCATTATCCAACTCATCACCTGATATTCAAATCAACAAATGAATAAAAAACAACAACATACAATCGTACAGTAGGAGCAATAGAATAGATTAGAATAAAGATAGAATTAGTTTAAAATAAAAATAGAATAAACACACAATTTGCCCATCTCATCATTGCCCCTCCCACTGCTTTTGTAATCGATTAATCGATTAATTTCTTCGATTTGATTAAACAATTATTTGAATAGACGTAAAAAGTTGTGCAAATGTGAAAAGACATGTCTGAAAATGACGAAATGATCATGAGCCTATCAGCTGATATTTTCATGTCTGGTCGGCCTATAGACACCATCACTGGGAACCCTGTGTGTGTGTGTGTGTGTGTGTGTGTGTGTGTGTGTGTGTTCTTTGTCTTGAATGAGAAGCAGCATCTTGAATTATAGATTTGAATATTCCAGTTATGTCATGTCAGCCTCGCGGGGTATTACTACCAGGACACGTAGGACTATTGGGGATATCAGTGTCAGAGCCAGTGACACTGCAGCAGGGTCCAACTGGGACTCAAACCATTGACCTTTACTTCCAAAGGTGACTGCTCTAACCACTGAGCCATTCAGTGAATTTGTAATATAACAATTTTCCGAATCGATTAAGAGTCAATTAATCGATTAAGAGTCGATTGATCGATTAAGAGTCGATTAATCGTTTCAGCTCTAGTAGCATCCTCAGAGAATTGAGACACTCTCTGTTGATCATAAATAATTGTGAGTTTATTGAGTCATTTTTACTGTAGCTCGCTCATGATGGTGTTATTACACATCACTATAAAGTACAGTTATATGTTAGACACTGTATGTTATCGATCCCATTTACTCTGTGTGTGCATGTGTGTGTGTGTGCTATTATGTTGCACTGTAATTAATGATCTCTCTGTAAATTATTGCAGTGTGTTTGTGTGTGTGTGTGTGTGTGTGTGTGTGTGTGTGTGTGTGTGTGTGTGTGTGCGTGCGTGCGTGCATGTGTAGATGCAGTATCCTGCTCTCTTTAAGTAGCTGTGTTTGCAATGTCAGGTCCTCTAACCAAGGGGATAAATCAGCAGCACTGCGGCTCTTAGCTGATTGAGACACACACACACACATACACACATACACACATACACACACACACACACACACACATACACACACACACATGCACACACATACACACACAACACATACACACATTTGTACACACCACTTAATGACATCACCATTACTGATTCTTATTTACACTTTGTGTACAATAGTTTTTCTTTCTAATCTCAAATCTTAATCCAGTCAAACAGTTCTTTAAAGCTTTAGGTTAAACATTTAGGTGATTATAAAGGAATGACCATGTCAGTCTGTCATTGTTTTGTGATATTTTTAGAAGTGACAGAAATGACCAAAATCTCACACACTGTACCTTTAATTTGGAGGGTACAGTATTCTGGTCCCTTTGAAGCTGCAGACACACACACACACACACACACACACACACACACACACACACACACACACACACACACACACACACACACACACACAGAGTGTGTTCAATAGGTCCTTAGAACATTGTGACCCAGATCTGTCACCATGGTATCCAGTACCCAGAATGCCTCCAGAGGTTTAAGCAGCAACTCACTGGCCTGTTCTTTAATGGCCTAGTCAGCTGAATCCAGAACCACAGAACCAAGACTATAATGTATGTATGTGTACACCCAGTCAGCTCCTAAAGTCTAAAGGGGTTAGGGTTTAAGAATTCCCTAGAGAATATCCCTGTTGTCAAAAATGATGAATAGCATTCTATAATTGTGCCGTGTTACACCCCTGTGCTCACAATGGACCATGGGAGCAAATGGCAGAAGTGGAAATCATCCTCAAAGTGTCGCTGCTCTCTCACAAATAAGATTATAGAAGTATTTGTTCCAGCTTGGTCGCCCAATGGTTCAAGCTCAAAGGCCACAACTGCAAATCCACTTGAACGCTGTTTGGTCACCAACTGTCCAAGAGATGATTCGCTGAGAGCAGAGGATCCGGGAGTCCACATGATTATATTTGGATTCATATTGTATGAAGAATCATTGAAATGACTAAACTACAGAAATACTCATATCTTTTAAAGGTGGTCATTTTTGTTACCTCTGAAAATATTACAAAACAATTACAATTCATAATCACCTAAATGTTTTATGTTTTCTCATTGCCCTAATAAATAAGTAAATAATTTCCCCATTAGTATATTAACATGAGGAGCAGGTCCTCTCTACGGGGGCCGCCATGTTTTTACAGTAGCCCAGAGGCGACATACTAAACATCTGTTGACAACTGAACATAACAAGTGAAGTCGACCATAGGTTCTCCTGCATGTTCAGAAGGGTGAGGGTGAGGTGATGGATACAACATGTAACTTCACCTCTAGATGTCACCAAATCTTACTCACTGCACCTTTAAGCCCATCTGTCAAACATGATCTGTGTAACTAAGCAAAATATTTAAATTAACAATTGTCAAGTGTCAAGAAGGAGATTTGATTTAATTCTAACATACAGCTCTATACTCATGAAGAGACCAGTGTTGTTTTTATTATCATTCTTAGTAAACACTGAGAAAACATTTTGTTAATCAACAGTTTCAGGGTGGGTAACATCCTCTGCCCTTAGACCCTCAGCAAGGGTCAGGGAAGTCTGCATGCTATTGCTATCACTATGTCATATTAGCATGCTAA
This sequence comes from Chascanopsetta lugubris, assembly GCA_016785325.1. Classification (NCBI taxonomy): domain Eukaryota; kingdom Metazoa; phylum Chordata; class Actinopteri; order Pleuronectiformes; family Bothidae; genus Chascanopsetta; species Chascanopsetta lugubris. The sequence goes on along the minus strand of JAFBJT010106906.1, from coordinate 20,148 downwards.
TGTTAGCTTAGTTGTGGCCCTAATACAGATGCAGCTTGTAAGGCTGTAGACTTGGAAACTAAATCAAAACACAAACTCAGAGGGTTGAGCCGGTCTGTCTGTCTGCTTGTCTAACTGTCTGTTTCCATGGTAACAGTTTCTAAACACTTAGAAAAATATTGCGGTCTGGTGTTTTATCTCATTTAAATGTATATTTTTTTAACACCACAGAACCTCAAGCCTTTGTCTCACATGATAAATTATTTCTTTATCCACTCCTTTGAAGTTTTGAAGAATATTAGGCTGTGTGTGTTGTCTATATGAAACATTGCATATAAGGCAAATCAAATGATATCTTCTATTGCTATTCTATTTTTGTTTATTCTACCAGAGCTGAAAATAAGAGCAGTTTAACTCAGGGGTGTCAAACTCATTGTTGTCCAGGGATTGAATTGAATTGAAATACTTTATTTAATCCCTTGGGAAATTCAGCACATACAGCACCAATTTGATCTCAAGTCCAGTAACATCATCTGCATAATAACCGTAAACAACAACAACAACTCCAAAATGAATTCATGGTGTGTGCGACCCAAAGTGGAAATTGCTGTTACTTTTAATCAACAAATAGTGCAGTTAGTGTCTTCTTCTTTGACCCTCTCACGGGCCGGTTTTGGCCCATGGGCCATATGTTCGACACCCCTGGTTTAACACATGAACTGCAAAACGCCAAAAGTGCTGTGTCATCACATAGGACTGTGCTGATCTCTTACTGCTCAGCTCCAGATGATTTACTCTCCTGAGTTTCCCAAAAGTTGCTGAGTCACTTTTTGGAATCCCGGAGTATTGAGACAGTCCAGTGCATGCACATGTGACGTGTCCGTGATCAGGTGCTTTGTGTACATACACTGAACTGGCTCACCTTCCTCCCTCACATGTTGGTGCTCCCAGAGCATCACATCTACGTAGGTGTCTATGGGATGTTGTGGCTACTGATAGCTGGTTCGTGTGTAACCCATATTCCTGTTCTGTCCTGTCCCTGTCTGTCTGTCTGTCCATCTGTCCATCTTTCTGTGTCTTTTTCCAACTTCCTCCTTCGGTCTGATATATTTTACTTGGCTGTGAATGATTTACTTTTATTTCTGACACTTTGTTTCACTTACAAACGCTTGTAACTGTAACAAATGATTAATATTTGCTATTTCTGATGTGCAATGCTGCCATAATACAATATGCCATGACTCTGTAATGTCATGAAAATTTGAATTTCCATCCCATGACACACCACAACTCTTTTGCTCATCACTGCTGTGAATGACTCTTCATAACCCCTGCTCTGCTCTGACCTTTGCCCTTTGACCCCTGCATGCCATTCTCCATGCAGCCACGGGTTATGAAAAGTCACGTAGCCTCAATAACATCTCTGGGATGACGGGAGCCCCGCTGCGCCTCACCCCCATCACCAACTCCACCTTTGAGCCCTTTGAGCCCCCGGGCCTGAGGCGATGCCACTCCCCCATACCCTCCATCTTGTAGCAGCAGCAGCAACAACAACAACAACAACAACAGTCCTTTTTCCTACCCTGCAGAACACAAAAGAAACATGGAGGAAATGTCTCATGGACATTTGATTCATCCCAGCTGCTCATTCATCACCATCCATCTCTCAAAGAATCATGTAAAAACTAAAATAGACAGATTCTAAAATCACTTAAAGATTAAGATGAGATAGAAGCTTTAGCAGATATATTCTAAAATACACACTAACACACCTGCCTTACTAACAGGGATAGAGTCTATAGGTTCATTTAGTCTGATGTTATAGTTGAGTTAGTAAACCTCTAGTGTCCCTCTAGTTCTTGCCTGTATCTCCACTGCACTTGCACTTAAATGCTTTAAGACTGATTATTAGGAGTAGATATGAATAAGAGAACAGCATGCAGAAGATCCAGAATAAGTAAATACTCTAATGCCTCCCCAAAATAAAATAATATCTATACACTTCAAAATCTAAAGTGTATAAGGATGTAAACCCCAAACTGTAGCACCTCTGCACCTTTAAAAAAAAAAAAAAAAAAGCCACGTAGGCTCCACACTGTATTGTTCTCCGAGGATTCCTTCAGTTCAGGAGAAAAGGGGAGAGGGACCAAGGTCAAAGTTCACCACTTCAACCAGTTTATGGAATTAGGTTTGTCCCCTCCTCTTCCTCCTCCTCCTCCTCCTCCTTGTCCTCCTTCCTCCTCAGCATGAAGATGTTATATAGAACAGACATGAAGGGGTCAAGGGTTAAGATAGTTTCAGGGTTCTTTATGGGCAGTGATTCCCAACCTGGGTACCCAGAGAGAATTAAACTTGGTGTCACATGACCGCAATGACCATAGCGTGTGAACTAGGCTAACATGTTTGTTTTATGATCGCTGTTATTCCACATTCTCTGTTAACGTGGAACTTTGATGTTCAAGCGTGTTTCCATGTGATTAATCATCAGTTTTACTTTGAAAAGGTTTACGAGCCAATGAAAGGTTGGGAATCATGCAGCATCACCTACAGAATAGAGGATAGAATAGAATGTTAGCCATAGAAATATATAAGGTGAACACAGAATGACCTTTGACCTCCAGTATAGATGTCGTCATGGAAACCCGATCTACTACATCACATCGCACAGTCTGACCTTGTGCTCTCACCTGGGCTCTCAGCGAAAGGCTGAGCTGCAAAGTTCAAGGGAAAGAGTTCTTTGGTTTGTCTCTCTAAGAGTCTAACAAATATTTATTCGATTAATTCAAAGCCTCAGAGACATTGTGTATGAACAGCAAAGTAAAGAAAAAGGACTATTGTGTGGGGCTGGACTATAGGGAACATATAGTCACATGTGTCAAACTCCTTGGCCAACTTGGTTTCCAAGATCATTTCCTGTGCCCTCGAGAGATTAAAAGCACATGATTGTCTAAAAAAGTCTAAAACTCTCATTGCCCCTGAACTCTAGTGAATTACACATGTCATTTTTTATGTGAGGCAATCATAGTCTGTAAATAAAGATGGAAGTAGCATCCATGGCGTCAACCGTTTTTTTTCAGCGGAGTGGTTTTGTGGCAAATTATGGGCGGGTCCCTTGTCGGCCATCTTCCCGAATCCTACTTCCCGGTTCGTTCAAAAATGGGCTAAGAGGCGGAACATGCACGGAGCTGTGGGTCGGCTCGTGGTGCCGTCACCTCATCCGCGGTACGTAACACGTCGGCTCGGGTGTCAGTCAAGAGACCACGCCCTTAGTTATGTATCATTTCAAACGTGGATATGATAAAAATAAGTGAGTTAGAAATAAATTCACCCCTGTACAGTTGTCATGTGGTAACACATGTGACAGTTTTAGACCAAAACTGAAGTTTGTAGCAGACATGTTTCATTCACCTCTGAAGTTCATCATTTCAACATGGGACTCTATGGGGATTCGTTCCCTTTTGGAGTCAGCCCCTTGTGGCCACCCTTTGAACTGCATGTTTTTTCACTTCCTATTGTGCTGATGTGGCCCTCGGTGAAAATGAGTTTGACACATGTGCTCTAAGCAAACACTGATGATCTGTCACATTGTCTAAAACCACGTATTGTCCTTTTATCTTGAGCTAAGTGAAGCAGTAGAAAGTAGATTAGGACAACATCATGTCAGGTTGGAGGTTCTGGATGGGTTCTTGTCCAAGTGAGAAGGTCTCAGATGTTGCAGCTCAGCCTGAGCTGGAGGAGCCGGGCGTTTCCCTCAGGTCTGAGTTCATTCCGCCCACTCGCCCACTCTCCCGCCGCCATCACCTCCACCACCACCGCTGCCACCAACAGCGTTACTAGCACCAGTGTGACTCAGCAGCCAGTGGCAATACTTTTAGTTTTATCCCTTTTTGGCTTCTCTTTCTTTCCCTCTATTTGCCCCCGCCCCCCTCTCCGCCCCAAACCCCGCCCCCTCCTCTGTCCGTCCATTTCTTCTTCTTTGTTTCTCGGTGGTCAGTAGGAGGCACCGTGAATGGATACTGGAGCGACAGCCCCTGGTAAAAAGAGGAAGCCGGCGACAGACAAAGCGCCACAACATGGGGAGAGAAGAGCGAGACACATGACATCAGACACCACATGCAAACGTAGAAATATGCAAAGTAGATGACTGAGAGAGCAGTGGTGGGATGTGTGTTATCAGGATATGCTGTATCAGCGACATATGTGACGGGTGTGTGTGTGTGTGTGTGTGTGTGTGTGTGTGCCCCAACCTTCATCTACCTCTGTATCAACACGCACAAATGTCAACTGGATTTTTTTTTTGCTTTTCCAAGAAGAAACAATTATTATTTTGTTTTGATATTTATTTATTTTGAAAAGTATTTTTATGTTAATGCATTTTTATGTATTTTGTTTTTGTTTCTGATGCTACTGAATTGTATTTGACTTCATAACAATATCAAATTGTTCTAAATCATTATTTGTGTGTATGACATGTATGACCTCATCTCGCTCTCCCCTTCTCTCTCTCCCTCCTCAAACTATTAGAGCGTACGTAAGACATCAGTAGCATCTTCTGATTTGCATAATCTTTGGCTCTTGGAAATGACGTCATTGAATTTAGCTATATAGCTAGTGTTCTTTTATTTATCTTTAACCTGGGAATGTTTGAAGTTGAGAGCCATATGAGAGATATAAGTGTACATTTGATGATAAGGCTTGGTATTTTGGGAAGGATACTCAAAAAAGTTCTCCATGTGTTAAAGTGAGACATGAGGCCAGATTAAGATTATAGCCAGGTTTGGGGCATGGGTTAAAATCCCAAAGCATCATGCCCAGATTTAGGTTTAGCTAATTCTGGCTTTGTCTCTTGATTCTTTGGACTTCTCCTCACACTTTAAGTGACTCTGAGTATTTCCCAGAATGCCTTGCTGTACTGTGAACCGTTAGTGTCCCTATACTTTGGGGCCATGCGGGGGTTTCCTACTTCCTGTTCAGCTGGGCATCACTTCCTGTTTTGCTCCAAGTTCAAATGTGTGATATGAAATGTAATCATCCATTCACACACACGAACACGCACGCACACACACTTGCACACACACCACCCTCCATTCTTCACCCTGTCACCCTCGACTCCCGGACATGCTCACGTAGCGAGTGCATCCATCACTCCTCTTCTTAAGGCCACTGCTGATTGGTTGCTATGGCGACAATGATGATGATGATGATGTACATATGTAAAGTTTGCGTTGTAGATGAATATGCATGGGGTTTCCAACGCAAGCAATAAGGACACAAAGGTGGCGAGTGGCGCCAGGAGGTTTGATAGAACTTAAGTTTATTAATGAATGTGTATAAATAATATTTAGATGACTGTAAGGGTGCGTGTGGATGTATGTGTTTAGAAACATACATATGCACTAACAAAGCATGCAGGACAAAAAAATCATCATCTCGTTGGATGCAAAAAGAGGTGGGGGGCCGACATTATGCATGCCGAAAATGCTATGATGCTATTGGTCGATGTAGACCAAGTTAGGTACTGTAACAAGGCTGGGTGGGGGCGGGAAAGTTTATTTTTGCAGGAAGGGGGAGGGGCTATATTTCTGATGTAGGTCTTGTATAGCTGCTTTCTTATCGAACTTGAGAGACTTATGATAAGAGATAACATATTAACGATGGTAGCTTATGGTTTCTTTCTTTTTCTTTTTTTGCTTCTCTTTTCACAGAGAACTGTTCTGAAAGCCCTGCGCTTATCAGATATATGCAAAAAGAAACAGTAACTGTGAACTAACGCTAACAAATGAAAACAAAAACAAATCCAGCTTCTTCCATCATTATCTATGCTCTGCCTCCTCTTCTTCTCCGAGAGAGAGAGAGAGAGAGAGAGAGAGAGGAGAGACCCTCCTGTCATTTCCATTCACCTGCTCACTCACTTGTTCATTCCAAAACCGCCTCATGTTTCCATCACTTCTGTCATGTAAAGTGCAAACAGCTGAAAAGGAAACCTCTGCAGTGTGAGCATCAAACTATGTAAAAGAGACTTTATTATTCAATTCTTTAAGCCTGAAATCTGCATCACTCCGATATTTGGATGCAGGCTTAATCCTGTACAGCTTTTGCCTCGATTGTACAATTTGGTAGTTGTAATATTAATTAACTTGTTTTCAATGTGGCAGAAAATTCTGCTTTTCAGAAACAACCTGACTTTAAAAGACAATAAGCCCAACGACATAGAGAAATTTTGCGATATCAGCACTTTTTGAAAACACATGTCCTGGATATGTTGTTTCAGACAAAGAAATGTTCTTTATGCACGCAGGGCACCTTTAATTTAAACAGTGCACCTTTCTTGTAGAATGTTAGAACTTGTTGTCAAATTAAATTCATTATCCAAAAACATGAGATATAGACTTATATCATCAGTATCTTTGGATTCGCCCACTTGTATCGAATGATGTCACCATGACGAACATTTTTCATTTTGTAGAATTTTTAGCCAATGATGATGTCATTGATGAAATGCTCACCGTTGAACCAGGAGCCTTTGGGGCAACCATGGCTCACAGTTCAAAAGTTGAGGAAAAGTCTGATATGTGGTCTAAGCCTGATCAAAATGGCCCTTATGGCCATGATGACTTCTCTGAAGAGACTCACTCATTCATGATTACAGACGATGGATGAAATGGTCTTTGATGCAGTTGGACTGAATTCCCAGAATTCCACACTGCAGAGGTTCCCTCCACAAATCTGTGAATTGTCTAAATTCAAATCACTGCTGGTCGTCACCTGATTGTTGGCCGTGTTTGTCCCCGCCCCCCTTTCATCCATTCACAACTCAGGTATCTCTTCCCCAATCCCCTCCCCTCCCTCTGTGCTTCAGTGTTAAGCCACGTTTCCTCAGAGTTGAACTGTATGTAGCTCCGCCCACTCTTCTCTGTGCCTCCCATAAGCTCTGTTTGTGCCCACTCCCCCTTCAAAAGTAGCTTTCCTCGTCCAGCTTCCTGTCTCGCCCTCGTGTCGTTTTTCCACCCTCCCCCCCAATGGCCACGCCCCTCTTTCTGTAAACCCCTCCCACATTCCGTCCATCCCCCTGTGCTTGAGGTCTCAGCCAAACCAAAAAGGAACTGCATGGGATTGGAACCTTCGCTGATAAACATGAACACACTGGATTTCAACCGGGAAGGAGATGGACATGACAGGATTGTGTTGTAGAGGGGGAGGAGCTATGGTGTGTTCTAATTGGACGGTCAGCCGAGCAGCATCAGAGGGAGGAGTTTGGGGAAGACAGAAAAGTTTGGTGATGATGAGGAGGAGGAGGAAGAAAGAAAGAAAATCACTTCTCCATGTAAGAATGTGTACGTCACCGTTGTCCCTGTGCACCGTGTGCTTGTCGTGATGACTCCGCCCATCTGTGTGTCGTTCCCGTGTTCTGTGTTTGTTGTGTCATGTGCTGCACTCTAGTCTCCTCCCCTTTTTATTTTCCTAGCCTGTGTTTGGACACCACACCTGGGTCAAACTGCCGCCATCAACACTTTGGGCTTGTTTTATCCCACACAGGTGCAGGTGCACCTGGAGTCTGTTTAAACACGACTCAGCAAAAAGTCTGTGGGATAAAACAAAGAGGGTTGTTTTTGGCCGAGGTCTGGTCCGTACATTTTAGAGGACACACCAACTGAGATATTCTTTTGTCTCAGCTCTTGGTCTGGATTTTGTGCCCAGTCCTGGTTGACTCTGCAGTCCTCTGGTTTGACCTTTGACCTCCATCTTTATAATTACCACCCGAAATCCAAACAGAGGACTGAGCAGCCCCCCGAGGACTCGTGCAGTCTGTGAGTGTGTGTGAGAAGAGGAACCACAGCCTCTGTGTTTGCATGTGGAGTGAGATGGACCGAGCTGTCAATGACGTCTTGTTCCTTTTCTTCAGTGGGTGTCGTTGACCTTTCACCTCTCCCCCTCGCTTCCATGTTTACAGTGTTTTTGTTTAGATTAGATTGGGAACTACTCACTCTGCCATTGTGAAAGTCTTCTGATTCCTCCAGCCTGAAAATACACAACTGACATTATTAATGAAAGAAGGCTTTTAATAATGGCTAATCTCATTTATCATATACGAGGAAACTTATACCGCCTGTTTGCCAACAGCATCTGAGATGAAATGAGTCAATCAATGTAAAAGTAAACAAACACAAAAAGTTTTGATGTATCGATTAAATGCCAAATTGTGATTAACTAGGTTAAATTGTGGAATAGGAATATGACATGAATGAATATATACAGTATTTTATTTTATTTTTTTACAAAACTGCAATTTCAAACCTCTAACTCATTGAATACGGTAATATGTTATCTTCTTAACTCCTCTACAAAGAGACAAAGTATGTTTAAAAGCTAGTATAAGCCTATTAATTACAAATTACAAAAAACACAAAATAATTGCTAGAAAAATAAATATTTGATCTTAGATGCTTTTGGGAAACAGGCCCCATAAAATGTGTATTGCTGCTCTTTGATGCTTTTTCAATGTTTCCATGCTGGTGGGTAAAATAATCCAATTATCTGACATCATGTATTTTCCAATTACGGGTTCAAACACTTCAATCTTAGTCAGATTATGCCACCAATCAGTGAAGGGGTTGTGACCAAAAGTTTGAAAAGATGAGTGTTATTGGTTTTTCTGATAAGATGTTCATTGGATTATCAGACTTTTGACTGTTTTTCAAACCTTTGGTCATAACCCCTTCACTGATTGGTCAGGCTCTGCTCACATGACCTCCCATGACCCATATTAGCTTACAATTGATGAAGACCCAGAAGCACATGTTAAATGAAAAGCTTTAAGGTCATGTGCACTTTAGCAATATTACTCTGTGGATGAATATAAAAGTGATGCAGAGACATCATGCTTTGATTGACAGACATTTCAAGATATAGTTATGAAGTTAAAGCTCCTGACTTAGAAACAAGCTGCACTCATCACAACACTGAGACTGAATTAAAGATAATTGAAGGAGGTTATACCATTTTATGTACATTATTTTTTAGGAACATCATCCGGAAGTGATTGAATTCAGATAGATAAGTGTGTCAAAGTTAGATTGTCATATTGGTATTGTTTGATTATGTAACTTAAGTATTTACACCACAGTTAAGTGCTAACGGGGAAACTGCTGAGTAATGATTAGTATGTACTTAGGCTTTGGATAGAATTCTTGAGTAAGGAAAAGATGACTACCCACCAGCATCACTCTGCTGACTTACAGATTTAATCTGAAAACAATAACATGTTGGCATGTAAGTCAATAAAATTTGAAATTGAAACCTCATGACGTGTTCACTTCTCCTGAGGTGAACGAGTCATGATCTGAAAATCCAGACTCGGTCAATCCTCAGTAAAAATTCTCTTTTCTTTTTTTTCCCTTTCAGTGCTGAGTTTCTAGCCCCGCCCCCCGCACACATACAAGACGAGGAGGAGTTCTAAGCCCCTCCTCCTCCACCTCCACCTCAAAATGGGAGGGAGACAGAGAGAAAGAGAGAGAGAAACCATCACCCCATCATCTGAGTGACACCCTCATATGCAACCGGGAGATCTGATGCATGCACGACACCTGAACATGGAAATGGCTGGTTTCCATAGCAACCCATGACCTGAATGCCCCCCCTGCTCAACAAACCTGAGACTGGAGACCACGCGATATGGACGCCCTCCATTTCCTATATTTCTGTCTTATTTTGAAAAGCTGCATGCACAGCTATTGGTTTCCTGTTTCTTTGGCGCTGAAAGCTCTATGCAAGGGGGAGGGGCCTCCATCATGATGTCCAACAGCTCCGGCAGAGCGGTGGGAATCTGCTACATATCAGAAAACATCAGCCATATCACATTTATATATTCGTCATGATCGACTTCTTCTTGATATCACCTGAGAGACTTTTGGCAGCTTGGGACTCGAACCCTGGGATCTCAGGAGGGCGGAGTCAGTTCAAATGGAGATGGAACTAAACCCAAAGACAGACACATGAATTCAAACATCTGGAGGAGAAGATGTGATGTCACTCTCTCTCTCTTTCTCCCTCTTAACACTTCCTCCCCTGCATGGCCGCCGCTGCTGCTGCTGCTGCTCCCGCCCTCCTTTAGCAAATCTGCATGGCATGAAATTAAAACAAGAGGAAAGACACAGTGAATGGATTACGAAATGGGGGGGGGCATATCTCGCAAAGCCAATGCAACGTCATCACAGTTCTCGTCACCACTTTTTAACCCCGGCTGCTCAAATGTGGGCGAATCAGCTTCTCCTGCAGCTCCTCTCTGACGCCATGATGGATGAGGAGGGGCGGAGGGGGGGGGGGGGGGCTTCTTCAGACCATACACTCAATACCTCTGGGAACTGGGCGAGAAGATGTGAGCAGGTGTTCAGCAGCAGCGGGAGGACGACAAATCTGTGAGGATCAATTCTATGGACAATAATAAAAAAATAAAAATAAAAGGAAAATAGAAAATATGGCAGCGATTGCAAAATTAGAAAAAGCATTTTTATGACATTGTTTACCAGCATGAATATTCTGCATGACCTCTGCAAGCCATTCTGATCTCCCCCCGAAATACACAGGGCTAGAAATTGATCATTTAAACATGTTAACATGTTAAAGGTAAAAAGAGTTTTTTTTTTTTTTTTAATATCTAGGATAACATTTTAATCATTTTTTTCAATGATGTGTGATTAAAATGGGGAAGAGGTGGAGCTCCAACATCAACCCCATTTTGTTTTCCTTGAGAAATGTTATGGGACTCCGCCCCCAAAAACTCCCAAGAAGACTCCTCCCACCTTCTGCAAGTATTTATTATGGTACTACTACTGCTATTTACTTGACTGCTTCTTCCTTCGCTTCCTCCTCTCTTTCCTCCTCCGCCTCCTCCTCTTCTTCTTCTTCTTCTTCTTCTTCTTCTTCTTGTAGCCTTTTACCAGAACTGCTGTATATGTGACTTTCTCAAATGGCAGCTGCATGTGTGTTTGTGTGCCACCGTCTGGACAACTTTGGAACTGCTGTGCCCCCCCCCCCACCCCTGCCCCTCCACCCTGAGGTGTCGCTCATCACATGTATCTGAACTGAAAACGTCTCTTTTCCTGGAACTTGTTGCTTGACCCCTGACATCCACAAGGCATGGCCACGCCCCCACGGTTAGACAGGTGATTCAAAATCTAGGCCCCAGAATCTGATGGGTTATTTTTTTTTATTCATTTATTTATTGCACACACCCCACCCCCCTTCCTCAGGTGAAAAGACAAAAGATGGCTATTTTTAGAGTCACACTCACTTGACAGTTTATTAGCCTCTTAAGTTAATAAAGCAAATCCATATTATTTATGATATTTATAATGTGTTGATCATCAGTGAAGGTTTAATAACACAAGACACCATAGGTTACACTCTCCAAAACTATGATATAAATATGGCTACAATCGCTTTGACTGGGTGTACCTAATAAACTGACAACTTTCATAATTCTTTTTTTTTTTTTTTTTTAGCTTTTTCAATTATTTCACAGCTACAATTAAGTTTGAACTAATAGTATTGCATGTTGTATGGGTGCTGTGTGCAGCTTTAAAGAAATTTACAAATTCCAATTCAATAGGGGCGTAGAATATGGCCCACTGAAGACAATTTAGAGACGCCTTAAAATCCTGACCATATCATTTGTTGGATTTTTTGGATACAAACATTCATATTTCGCTCAAAATACAAATATCTCAAGCAGTCAAAGCTTCAGCTCTCACTGATGCAGCGTGTTTATATCTTTTCTGGTCTGTCGCCTCCTGGGACGTGGCTAATTGCTGGTATGGCCCTGACTCGCACAGAAACAGTAAGATGTCATCTGCAAGTGTTTGGTCAAGCAGCTTTTTTCATGGTGTAGCTTTGCCAAAGAATCTTTTTTTTTGTTTTTATTTGGTGATGAATTCATGAACCATGGTGGAGTTAAGCTTAATGTAGCCACAGCAGAATCCAGTTATAGCTCCCCCTACTGGTGAACTTTCATGCTTTTGTTTGTCATAATGGCTCAGGATATGCTCTTCACTGGATTCCCTTCAATTGAGCCTGATGGAGAAATGATTTATAAACAGAACAGTGTGTTTGGAAAAAGGGTCATGATATCAAATACTGTCAAGGCTCCTGAGCCACAGCTGCAGATCGTACATGCTTTATTCTTCATTCATTCTGAGTTTAGCGTCTGTGTCATGTCCAGAGGTTTCCTGTACCTGTGTTCACTGCATGTCAGAAAGCAGCTGATAGTGGAAGTTTATTGTCTGATATCACTGGGTCCTGCAAACTGCTGCATGAACTGAAGGCTCGTCCTCATAACAAGCAATAATAAGCCAAACGAAGCAAAACCTTTGATCAGACTGCGCACATGTATTGGTGCCATATTTTTCCAAGCCTATTCTGTAAACACTATAAATGGTATTATGGCCTAAAGCAGAGATTCATGGGTGAGGAGTAGCTCTTCTTGGTGGTGGTGGTTCTCCTGGGGCGAGAGGCGGCCAGTTTGGCTCTAAGTTTGTAAACAGGGTTGGCCGAGCATCCCTATAGAAACAGCAGTGAAACATGCAGAATAATGGGAATATGCCTTTAATGTTAATGTCAGTGAAGCTAGATGTTAATGGACAGATGAGTCGATACCTGGAACTGGATTGGGATTGTCCTTATTCTTATTATTAACATATTCTCATGAAGTCCTTTTCTTAGTTAGAACAGATAAATACCAAACTAGATCGAATCAAATTAACTCCCACAATGCACCACAAAGCTCCACTGTATTAAGTATAGATTAATGATGAGTGGTCACTTTAATGTTTGTGCAATAACTTTATAGAAGAGCAATCATCAAAAGGCTTCAATCACCTTATGAACCACCAAATAGGAACTTTGTGACATCATCAGTTAGTTGCATCATAACCCTGTTTGATTAAGATGTGATATAAATGTGTGGGACAGTTGAAGGAGAAGAACAAAGGGAATCGTTCTATAGAAACATTACATTTCACTTCAGTGTAGCTGCGATAGAGCAGAATGGAAATAAGATGTTTTAGGGTCTGTGTGTGTGTGTGTGTGTGTGTGTGTGTGTGTGTGTGTGTGTGTGTATTTGAAAACAGCAGTCCAAGCTACCCCCCCCCCCCGAGACCTGAGCTATAACCACAACTTTACTTGATGTGATGAGCAAACATATCAGGACCCGATGCAGACGAGGGGCTGTGCCCACTGTCTCTGCCACCACCCCTCACAGACCACACCCCTCACAGACCACACCCCTCACAGACCACACCCCTCACAGACCACACACCCCACCCCTCACAGACCACACCCCCACCTCTGTCCATGATGCTGAGTGGAGTTTTAAAGGTTCAAACATATGTCTGCAGGTTATGGACTCCACGCCATTTTGTGATGTCACAACAGACTCTTACTCTTAAAGAAGTTGTGACATCACTGGAGTGGGCATGGCCTCAAGGTCTACACTTATATGGACAGCAGCTGGTTATGGACACAGCTTTGAGCTAATTTGGATTTTTGATCAAATGAACTATATTTAAGAGTAATGTCGGTTTGATTTCATGGTCTTAAAAGTCAATCAATGTTTTTTTTTATTCAATTTAAGATTTCTGAACCTTAATCTCCAGTATTTTGATTGTTATTGGGATTCTTGCTCTCGCCATCGTCTGGACAAGTTTGCCATGATCCCTCTAGAACTCCACTCTGCACCCCCCTCTCCCATCTTCATTCCACCCTCCTCCTCCTCCTCCCTCTCTCCATCCTCCTTCAGTTACTTTGAGGAAGAAGCTTCTTTTTTGCATCCCCTCTTGTTCTTGTTTTCTATCCTTATTTTTTTAAGATGAATTCTCAATGCATGTGTGGGGGAACTTTAAAACCACTTTCAAATTAAATGCGAATGAATGGCTGAGTGGAGGGAGGGAAGGAGGGAGGGAGTGGGGGAGGGAAGCCTCTGATCTGCTGATAAAAATACGGGGAAAATGAAATATATGAGGGTCCTCACCTCCTCCACCTTCTTCTTTTCTTTGTGGGGTCACAGAAAACAATGTGGACACACACATTTACCCTGAGCGTTCTTGTTTTCATGATGTAGCACAGACATGCACATGTTAAAGAGCAGCAGTGACTGGGCTCAGTTTCATGAGTCCAATCATGTGTGTTTCTTCCCAGGCAACATTTTCACATATACTATATATATTATTTTCATTTCTTTATCACTGCTTCCACACTGACACTATGGGAAACGCCGCCCCCTCCCGCCCGCTCCTCTGCCTGTCTATTCAGGCCCATTCATTTTGCTGTGCCTTCTCTTACTCATTCACCTAATGCTGCAGATTACCATCCAGCCCCCCCCCACCCCCCCCCCCCCCCCCCCCCCCCCCCACCGCTACAGTGCTAGTCCAGATGCAGCTATAAGATGCAATTTCAACATTTTGGTTGATCCGTCTGTGTCCGTCCTCTGTGACGAGGCTGGGAGATGAGAGGGATGATGGCAGACGGGTGAGAGGCTTCCCTCCGTTCATGTTTTGGGGATGATGTTATAAAACCTGATGCTGGATCATTTTATTGTCATTACATCAGAGGGAGAACAAAAGAAACAAAAAGAAAAAAAGAAGAGTATAAAGAACTGTATAAAATATATTTCAATGGAATGTTTATTATTTACCTTTTCTATTTTTGAAAAATGTTAAAGAAGAAAAAAGGTGAAAACTGTAACAATTCAACAGCATTTGTGGAAATGGAGACTTATTTAAAAAAAACAAATCTGTTGTTCAAATGTATGAAGGTTTGACTGTGAATGCTGATTTACCTGAGCAACTCTCTCCTCCTTTACTAATATAATAAATAAAAACCAGATGAGTTATAATAAAAAAAAACAAACACACAATAAAAAAAACTACAGAGAAAAAAGCAAAAATAAGATTTAAAGAGAAAACTTTAAAAACAGAATAAAAACATTAAAAGCTTATGCCAAAATTCTACATCTGTGTCCTATGCCTCTTTATTTGCCTGCTGCTGCTTCTTTCACATTTTCTCAAATCACACTATTGCTTTCTACTGGCCTCTGGTGGCCATTGTCATACCTGCACCTTTTTGAATCCTGCAGCAGCCAAAAACTGCAGGATTCAGGAAGGTGGTACCCCTCAAGGTCAGAGGTCGTGAAGGGTTTCAACGTAAGACATGAAAGATTCTACTCATTTATATTAATTATCAAAAAAAAAAAAAAAACTCAACCATTTGTTGTAAGACCACACAAAGACTTAATAAGAAACAGATGTATAGTAAAAATACAAAGAATGTCAAAGAATCATAATCACATGTGGAAACTAAGAAGGTTGGACTTTTGGTCTGTTTGGCAGCAAAAACGAAAACAAAAAATAATATTGAACGTTCAGAGCACAAACATTAAAACAGATGTACTTAACACAGGAATGTACCAGTGAGAGGAAAAACAAGGGTATTGGATCTCAATTCGAATCAAATACTGGATCTATTCAGCTCATTAGAATAGAGCCTGCACTTAAAGAGAGAAGTATGACATTTTGAAAATAAAATTGAGATATTGCAAGAATTATTTGTGAATGTATTTCAGTAGAATTTAGTGCTAATAAAAGAAAAAAATATTTTTGGCATCTTTGAATTGAAACTTGAATTCTGCAATAATTGACACAGTCTCCTCTGATTTTCCATCATAATTCTTGCTGTTCTGTGCGGGTCATTAACTTTAAGGTAATAATGACCAGATATAATTAAGATGATTTAGTTGAACTCAAAATTCAAAAAGCAAAACAAAAAAAAAAGAACATATACAGCTTTGCATGTATTGAATCTCACCACATGGGATCACTGCTCAGTCTTTTATCACATCATTGACAACAGATCAAGCATGTCTTTATGCTCTGACTTCTCCTCATAAATGCATGTCTAGTGTTCTATATGATATATCTATATGACAGAAACTGTCTCTGTGTTTCTGAGCAGGTGAATGTTTTTTTTTCTGACACGATGAACTTTACATTGTCATGACGGCACCTTGGACAAACACACTGCTACATCTGTGTGTTTGTGTTGTGCTGGTGTCCAAAGTCCATTCTTACATCAGGCTGAGGTCATGAGGGTTGACTGGTGGAGATCCAGTCTGTCTTTTTTAACTTTTGAAAAGTTGATTTTACACCAATTAATGGCAGGAATTTAATTTAAAAGATATCATTCCCACTGCAGCCAAACCACAAACTCTAAAATCCTCTTAAAGTCATAGTATAGAATGTCGTCCAAAAGTGTGAAAAAACGTCATAGTGAAGTATGTCGTCCAAATAAGGCCATCTTCATGAATCTGTTGACAAGGACAACAAACAGAGTTTAACACAGGTGTAAACACACCTCAGTTTATTATCACGTGTGTTGCATTCAATCCAAACCCACAATCTTTACAGCTCGAATGCTGAGTCATATGTCTGCAAACTCTCTGACTATCAGTCCAATCAATTCTTTATGACCTCACTATCCCACTACTCAGCATGACCGGGACACACACACACACACGCACACACACAAGGCTGCTGCGTGTTAACTGATGTGCCAGCAAACAGACCCACTATGACGGGCAAAGTCCCCACAGTGGCCCTGACGCTGTTCTGAGTCATTCCTGGACACACACTCACACACACACACACGCACGCACGCACGCATGCATGCACGCACGCACACACACACACGCACGTACGTGTGCATGCACGCACGCACAACACTTTGTTAAATTTCATAATCATTTAATTTTTTCTTTATAAAAATAAAAGTCTTCCAATATGAACAATTCAATGTACAATAGGACAAAGGCACTGTCAGACACATGACAGTGTCAGAGACACACAATCTGCATATGTGATGTAATATGCCACACAAACATGTTGTATTGACAGGTCCTTTGTGACTCAGTGACTGAGACGTTGTCACGGATCAGATGCTTAATGTATCACTGTCAGGCGTATTTAACTGCCAGACAGTGATACACATTAACTCTCACTAAATAATAAGTAACTAGACACCTGGATATTTGTTCATGAGCACAAAGCTGGATTACATGAGGTGGATTTGTTCAAGATAAACTACAAATGTCGTCGGCAAATACCGTTTTCAAAGTGCACGGACGCATTTTTTTGTTTGTTGTTAGTTTGTTTGAAACTTAGTCGGACATCTTGAAACTAACAGAAAAAATAGCGTATTGTGTGATTTTTGTTTCCTTACTGAGGTAAATATAGTGTTATAATGTCAACCTGAAATCCATGTGCTCAGTAATTAAATCTTTTCACACCACACGTGGATACAGGAAGTGTGCTGTGTAACTGTGTCCATGTTAGCACATAGCTTAGCCAAAGCTATGTGCTCTGATTTGGAATGCTTACAATGTTTCACATGACTCATAAAAACATTACGGCTACATGCTTAATCATGCACATTAAAGCTGACATTCTCATTGTCGGTATAAGAGAAGTTCCTACTGACTCCGTACACACCAGAAAATAACACTGAACATGAATACATTCATATCAGTATTGATATTCATGCCATGTGAAACGTTTAAATGACAGCTGTCACACATTGTGAAAAACTCTTGGTGTACCTGTCAATTCATCATACTGTGGTTTATTGTCCACACTGGGTTAGTCACCGAGGTCACATTAGCTGAGGGCGACAGCTGTTGAGCTCTTGAGGGATAAATTATCAATAAATGAACTGGTGTTTGAGTCATAATTCGAACACTGGCCAGAACGTTCTCTCTCTCTCTCTCTCTCTCTCTCTCTCTCACCCTCTGTCTTCCTTTATCTACAGCTCAGGTGAAGACAGCAGGAGACATCACGTGAAGAAGCAGATGATCTGGACCTTTTCTCACCCCCTGGACCACACTGATCACCCGGTCTGGGTGTTCCAGTTCTGGTCCCACCATGTGGAGGTTCTATGGTCAGAAGTCTCTTTGTGTCACAGCAGCAGCATCACTTGGTCACTCGGTACACGGCCATGTCTAAGGGCTCCTTCGAGGGGCTGCACCAGTCGTCTGCCTCCAGACTCAGCTTGTAGTGACGCAGCGCCGTCTTATTGAAGACAGGGAGCCTCTCCACGGAGTCTGAGGACAGAGCCTGGACACAGGGACAGAGACACAAGATGTGGTTAGAGTCAATCTTTCACATGAATAAGACAACCTAAGATCAGATCACTTCATAATCAGATCATTGAGAAACAAATGAAAGGAAGATTTGTTTTCATTATTCGAAGTCAGACCTCATGGCCCACAGGGACAAGTACAAGCTGCACTGTTCACTACAAAAGACAGAAACTGCCAAAATATGCTTTTATTTTAAAATGCTTCAGTGTTGGTGCATTTCTTAGCCTTCAAAATAAAAGTCACACTTTAGCATTTGATATTTGTGTTTTCCGTATTTCTGAGCATAAGGGAAGTGTATTTATTGAAAAAAATGGTATTATTTGAAAAAAAAAGCTCTTTTATTTTCAAAGATGAAATGTTTTGCTTTGTTTTTGAAAGTTAAACTGCCTTTGACAATTACTGATGATAAAGTTCTGTTGTATTCACATTTGTATTTGAGTTTCTTGAACAGATGATGTTTGGAGAAACTGAAATAAAGATGATATAGATAATATATGAATAAATAGAATGATAACATAGGTAGTTTGGCCGCCGGTAACAATCTGGGTTTCTCATGTGGCCCCTCCGACGAAATTGATGACCCATTAAAAAAGAATAAAACAATAACTCAAATAATAAATAAATGGATAAAAAGTATATGGCCCTACTGATTAAAAGCAACTCCTCCTCTCATTCTTTTTTTAAATATATATATATGACCCATTAAAAAGAGATGAAAATAATAACTGTAAAACATATATTATTATTATTATTATTATTATTATTATTATTATTATTATTGTTGTTGTTGTTGTTGTTGTTGTTGTTGTTGTTGTTGTTGCTGCTGTTATTATTATTATACAAATAATAATAACAAAAGTCTATAGCCCCACTGTTCCTTCATACGTTGTACCAGTAAATGTACCTTCAGGTGAATGACTGTGTCGGTGCCGTGTCCCTCCATCGAGTAGAGCTGCAGGTCTCCCTGGAAGTAGCGAGCGTACAGTCGCGAGATGGGCAAACCGTAGCCAAAGCCGGCCTATACAAACACACACACACAGACACACACTCACACATTAAGACTTTTCTCACATATTAACATTGTATTTATGTGAAATATGTTCTCGTGTTTACCAGTGGGGCTCTGTGCTTGTCTCCGATGGAGGGCCGGGGAGCGGTGGAGTACATGTAGCTGAAGAGACGCTCTGTCCTCCTGAAGGGGACGCCGCCTCCTCTGTCACTCATCTGGTAAGAGACAGACAGAAAGGATCATCAGCACCAGGCAGATCATTTCATGACAGCTGAAGTGTAAGTTCAGAAGGGTGACGGTGACGTGACATTCAACTTCACCTCTAGAGGTCAGCAAATCGTACACACTGCACCTTTAAGACATGAACACACTAACGAATGTCTGGCTCTGAGAGGACACTTGCACGCCCAGCAGGTCCCTGTCTGTTTGTGTATGTTAGGGAGCAAAGGTGGCCGATATCAGCTGAGTCAATCTTGAAAACTCGGGTTCACTGTGAACCCGAGGACGCGAGTCAACAAGTGCTGGGCAGATAAAGTAGGTTTATGAGGGTTATGAGCTTTATGTAACCCAATTAAGCAGCTGGACGGAGGTGAGATGGGGACACAGGGACAATGGAGGAACTGTTAGACCGCGTCATTTCAGAATGGGGACAAAAAGAAAACATTCTCTCTTTCTTAATCCTCTTAGAGAACACATGGTGTATGTGTAACAAACCTCACCGCCGCATTACAAAATGGACTGCTATGCTTTTTTGTCAGTTTGTGTCCATTCTGGTTCTATTTTTAGTTTGTTTATCCTCCTGCTCATTTGTACAAAGCTACAATTACTGTTGTATTATGTTTACTGTTGAATTTTATAAGCACAGCGAACTATACATATATATATATATATATGTATATATATATATATATATATATATCCCTGAGTGTATTTTTGGAATTTTTGGAATCTGATTTAATAAAAGATCATTTGATTAAAA
>JAFBJT010106903.1:0-18506 GCA_016785325.1 Chascanopsetta lugubris | reverse complement strand
GAGATTACACTGACAGTTCCTCCATGCTACATCTCCTCCTCACTGCAGTGAGATAAATATAGACCCAACTTGGTCGCTCTCTCTCTCTCTCGTGTTCTGTTCTCTCTCTCTCCATCTGATTTCAAAGAGTACATTTTCCGCAATTCACCGTTTGATGACTTTGTGGCAGAGTCGGCCTGCAGCCAGCATCACAGTCTGGAGTCACATTTTTGATGATTAAAGCAATTACAGTGATTGTGAGGGACATTCCATCAAGACACAAGTTGATAGTTTAGATACTGAAACATCTTTCCACATAGAACAAGTAGCTCATGGATCTAAAAAAAGACAAACTGAGAAGGACTTTCCAAGGCTGCCTGATGTCCACTACTTTGGCATTCCTATATATGACAACTCAGCAAGTTTCAAAAGGCACTGATGACAAAGCAGGTGGGAGATTTGACGGTTCAGCAGCTCAAGGGACTGGATTTTCTCTTTCATGCTCAGCTTTTGGAGATCCGACTCGATCCTCTTCAGTTTTTTATGACCAGCAGCTATCAGCTGGTGACTATAACATGTCCATTTTCCTTCTGCATTGTATGGTCACGTATCATAGTGCAACAGTGAATCGATTAAACTGATCATAATCATTCAGTTAGTCAGTATATGGCAATAATGCACCAGGATGTACACTTGCTTTGTTTTGATTTGCCACTTCTTTGAAAGAGTGTTCTTCAAGAATAGATGTTCTTCAAATGAATTACTAGAAATACCAATAAAACGTAGCTTCAAATAATCAACACACACACTTTCAAAATACCTTTTAGCTGCATCCCTGGTCACACACCTCCAGCCTTTCATAGGATTAAGGATTCACTTGATGGACTTCGCTATTTTCTGCTATAGGAGAATCGATTGGAGAATCAAGCAAAGCAAACAACTCCTGTTGCAGCAACATGTGTGTCACATGCCTCCTGCTAACAGACAACACTTCAGTTCTGGATCCAAACGTCATTGTTGGGTTGGCATGTGCTGCAGAGCCTCAGTCACATTAAGATCTACACAACTTCCAGGTGATTGAGAGGGTGTTTGTGTGATATCAAAGGGTTTCATGACCATGAATGGTCCTATTGTTGTCTGTTAGTGTGTTAAAGTACACCATGTATACACTATAACCACATGATTCCTTTGTTTTAAAGAGCATTGATGTTTAGTCTCACAACAAAGCAACACTGCACTGCTGCTAAATTTAGACTGTGGCAACAGTCAGTTGTGTTTCCAGTGTTTTATCACATATATATCACATGTGGCTGCTCGCTCACCTTTCCTGTTCCTGTTTTTGTCGACACTGTCTGTTACAGGATTAAAAAGCACTGCAAGTGGAGGAAGAGTCTGCCAACAAAGTGCCATGTTTATGCCAAATAACCAGGAAGGAAGAGAAGTCTGTGTTAAAGGGGACATAACACATGTTTTTACTGTCCCTTGTTATCAGATTTGGCTAATTTGATATTTAAAATTAAACAATTCAAAGGGCATGAGATATAAAGTAATCAGCCTGATCTTTTTTTGAATGGGAATAAAAGTTTTCATTCCTAGAGTAGACCCCTTTATATTTATTTACCTTTCTATGAATGCAGTGTAGCCAAGTATGACTAAAAACCATTGTTTCAATCATAATTGAAGGCTACCAAGTTATAGTGCATACTTACGGGTAGGCTATTCAGTTGCAATATGAAGCTTAACCACTGTGTTGTTAAACCCTACACACTGCACCTTTAAGTTAACCATCAGTCACAAACTGTCTTGTAAAAGATGGGCTCTATCAGAACTTTAACTATTAACACTGAGATTCAGTGCACGAGTTTACAATCTATTAAATCTGTGTGTCCCAAGTCTTCCAAACCACACAAAAGGGGCAGATTCCCTGCGCACATAGCAACAGGCCGGTGATTGGCTGAGGAGTGTTCGTACAGTTCCAGCAGAGGAAAACCCTTCCTTGTGTTGTTTTGTGATCTCAGCTGCTGTTCCTCTCCCACAGCCTGCCAACACACACACACACACACACACACACACACACACACACACACAGACGTCTAACATACCACCACCTTGCCCTTTCTCTCACACCCATTGTTGTGAGCCTGAAACGAAGCTGTTGTGTAGAGATTGAGCAAATCGCATGAAGTCACATGGTAAACAAGCTCTGAGCCGGTGGGGAGAAAAAACTCCATCATGAGGCCTCAGAGCTCAGCTTAGAAAACTCATCTCAGCTGATGTGGTGACAGTGAGGCTCACGATGAATCATGTCTGCTAATTAAAACTTGCCTCACCTCGTTATCATGTCTGTCTCTGTGCTGGATCCCGTGACAAGCGATCTCATTCTGTTGGAGCTAGACTTAAAACTGAGTATATGCCTTTGTTGAAGTACTTTAACTCATGCTGTTTGAATCTGCAAACACTGCAGTGATCCTTTGCCGAGTTCATGTCCATAAATAAATCTCTGATGCGCATTCTTCTCCCACAATATTAGGTCAGTGTGAGTGATGAAACATCCAGTAACAGCAGTATAGCCTTTCACGGTTCGGTAAATGGCAGGAGCGCCAGAAGAAGTCTGAAGGGTTTCATTGTATCCTCTAACTGTGCTGAGCTGTGGGATTTCAGCGATTAGCTCACCTTTTAATTTTAATCAGAAATCTGCATCGTCTCTGCCAGCTTTAAAAATCAGCCTCCAAAGCAGCTGTGAAAGTAGAGCCACATCACACTTTCTTCTTCCTCAACAACCACAGCAAGTTAGGAACAGCACCTTAAGCCCTGCTATGTATTTAGATGAGAGCACTATCATTTGGATGAGTTGCCGGGGACCACAAGAAGACTGCTGGTGGCACTGGGCAACGGTTAATATATTAGACCGAATGAATGATGAAACAGTGTGTTGTAAACAAAGTAAACAGGAAAAGGTAAAGAAGAGGGCTTGGAAGCCGATCCATGCTTCGGCGTTGTAAATTGAAACAAAAAGCAGCATTGGACTGGAAGGAAGTGAAACCATAATATTTTTTGCTTTGCGCCCACTAGTGGTTTGGAGGTGGCATTTCAAAGTGACGGAAAATAATAAAATGTTCACAGCAACTCGTAGGCTACAGGCACATCTCTGATGCTGAAGCATAAACTGTGCTTTACATAATCGAAGCCCAAGATTAGAAAAGGTCTATCGAGTGTATATATCATGTGCTAATGACATCATAGTACTTCACAGTATTTCCATCAGACATGTTGACCTGATGTCTGCTGCAAACCTCTCACTGCCCTTTTCGACCTTACTTGCACACACACACTGCACCGGTGAGCCCCCTAAGCCCCAGTTATTCAAGCAAGAATGGCCCTTTGCAAAACTCATTGTCTGACTAACACCTGTTATGTAATATGTTTGTAAAGTGCAGGCCAGTAATATGGGAATTAGGCCCCTGTTCAGACCTGCTGTTGTATAGCAGCTATGTTGAGTGAGCCCGTCGCAGGTGGATGTCTCTTATCAGTTTACACCTAGTATTGTGATGCGTCTCCACATGTGTCGCCTGCAACCATTCGTGATTGCATCTCGTTTCCCTGTTCTAAATGCAAATAGCAGTCATGTTGGCTTTGGCCAGTGTGATGATATAGATTGGTACATTGTCGATGTGTGAGAGGGGAGAGGGACAAGGAGAGGCTGAGAAAATCAATGTGGTGCGAACAATGAGGAAAACTAATTTTACTCAGTTAACGTTACATAATGGCAGTTAATGTCGGTTTTGTACTAGTGACCACACACACTAAATCAATTAATGGGTAAAATATCAGTCTATTTGCAGAGTCAGCATCATTGTGGATATCAATGGATTTTGGAATGCTAATAATACCCTCTGGTTACACATTCAATTTGACATTTGAGACAACGTGTCCTATCATAGCACGGATGTATTATTAGAATTGGATACAGGTAGTAATTGCTTCTTCTGTGTCAGTCACATGGTGCCATACAGCCCCCAAACTAACATTTGGAGGATAAACAACTACTCAGAATGCTTTTTTAAATATCTCTCCTTAAAATTATGAGGGTTTCAAAATGTTAAAATTCTCCAGTAGTCTACTCTTATATTTATAATTGAATACCGATTGTACATCAGAGCTACAGGAGTAGAAAAAGACAGAAGCTCTATAGGCGACTCAACGTCAAAGTAAAAAGATTGTACTGTGACTTTCTGTTCTTCATGCACCATTGAGCAGGAGAGAACAGGGCCCCACCTCCGTATCCAGTTCTTGTAATACATTGATTAATAAAAGTCACTGGGGACCCTGCCAGAAAAAGTTCTAACTCCTTTTGTCCTTATCTCCCTGATTTATGATTCAGAGAAAATGATTTGGATGGAATATTCAGCAACTTCGCACAAGACCACCTTTGAGAGACGTCTGGAATGTCAATGGATCCTCTATGCCTCTTCACACATGTACTTAAAGCTGTGCATTTGTAACTGGATCACACAGACCAGACGTTAAGAACAGGTCAGGACAGGGTCTTACTTTATCCCAAAATTATGCGGCGTTGCCAAACATGGCGTGAACAATCTACAAGCTTGTTGACGAACGTCCAAATATTACGTCAAGTGCATTGAAGTAAAGACTGATGAAATAACTATTCCAGAGAGACAACAAGTCCGGGACACACTGAGAACGAGTACATGTGATCCCCGTAGTAACTAATGCCCCTCTTCTTCCCCACCAGCATCTGCCCCTAAATCATTGCCCTGGCAGTTTCAATTTCAGCAAGCTGACAACTCGTTGGTACAAGACACTGGGGCAGTGGGACAAACCAGCCTCGTTCTGTAACCAGAGCCACGCAGTCCAACACGAACACACTAGCCGTTGACCTCTCCTGTGCTGCCACTGCCAGTTTCTAGCAAGGGGAGTCCGAAATGAGCAACTTGAGCAGCCTCACTCCAACGGGGACAAGGGGCAAAAGTGTGTCAGCTCTTGGTGACTGGATTTAACTGCTTGGTACGAGGAAACACAAGGACAAAGTCTGGATGAGGCTGCAAAGGACTGATGATTCATCTGCCACAAAAGGTCAACGATTCTCTGCTTTTGGATGGTCGTCACGTTTCAATGTTCCGTTTATCATTTACAACCTTGTTTAATATGGACTGGTGAAACCTGATCCCACAAAATGATCTACTGTCTGAAAAGGAGGAACTATATGATCCAGTTTAACAGGTCAGACTGTCAGCTGCTGGTTGGTTTGTCGGCCTGAAACAGACACGATGAGAGAATGGACCAAAAAGAAAGAAAGGGGATAGTCACAATGACTCTCAAATTAGCTTTACCTCACCATGTGGTTAATAAACAATGTGCTTAACGCCTCCACAACAAGCCCCGGAGGTGCTCTCCATTAACAGTGTGTTCCTCTGTGTGTACGTGCAACCCTGGTTCTATTACTTTACCGGTGTAGAGCACTTTGGGGATAGATCAATTATCCTCTCAGAATCTATATTAGATTTCACCTTATTAATTAGCGTTGGTGCTTACTCGTTATGTGTACAAGTCTTAGCCAGTTAAATTGTGAATAATACAGCCTGGCCTTTTTGATGGTGAAGCAGAGCAGCACAGTGTGAGCACAGGGGCACACGAGTAGATGAGAGGTGTGTGGAACATGGAGGAGATTAAAGTGCTCCTTACGTAACACTCCATGCAACCAAAGATGTGTGGTGTCTGGTAACAGACCTTTAAACCTCACAAGGGCTCTGAAGAGTCAGTGTGGTCTATCAGCCTGTGTGAAGATGAAGTAAATGCAATAAATCTGTTACAAAAAAAGGATTTACCATGATGTCTGGCATGCACATATTTTTTTTATTTTCACTGTAAAATTGTATTGATTCAGAAATGAATTAATCTCAAGCCCAAAAAATCCACACCAAAATACGACCCAATCAAATGTATAAGACCAATTACTAAAACACAAGAGATGTTATGATACGTATAATTATATTGGAAATGCCTCAATATTGTCTGAAAGCAGGGAGCATGCGCCTCTACATGTTTCTTGTATCAACGACCACTTTATAGTATAATGTTGTATAGTATAATTTTACTTTCACCCAGTGACACAAACATTGATTCCAGAATTATCATTCCAACCTCTAGGCAAGTAGTCTATGGAACGGTGAGGAAGAGGAAGTGAATGTAAGTCGTGTGGCATTATCTAGAACTGTAGCTAAATAGGCAAAAATTTAGTTTTAAGGTTTGGCAAACAACACTATTAATCATAAAACATATGAAAAACTAAAGGGAAAGAGGTTAAAAACGTTGGGAGCTGCATTCAAATGATACATGAGACAGAGATGGCCCAGAGCAAAACAGATAACTGGTATACATGACAAGTTAATTGCTATGTACAGCAAGAAGTATATATCATTTAAAGTCTTTTTCGGTTATGAATGTAAGACTGCTCTATGGCATTTACTCATCCAATATTCAACCTTTTACAGATGCTACAACGATGCTGGAATCAAGTTGATAAACCATGTTATTAAAGATATTTTTGCACTGGTACTCAACCAATATAATTTAACAAGTCCATTGACCGAGAAAAGAACCATCTCTGATAACACCATAATATTGCTTGTGCATGTGAAGTGGCCTTACACTATGTAGACATGAACAGACATAAATGTTGACATATCTACAAAAATGTATTTATTGAGCAATCAAGCAACCTCACCCTAACTCCATGTCAGGCCATACCATCACTCTGCTATTTCAGACAGTAAGTCAACCGAGCTCTATATCTGTCAATAAGCTTTTTGTCTGGATGTCATCAGCCCAGAGCACTGGGGGGCAGGGTGGTTTCAGACCCCAAGCCTACCATAGCAAGATCACACAGACACCTCATAGAAGAAGAAATGGTGAAGTACAACAGAAGTGAAACTAAACACACCCAAACACTAACACAGGAAAAGGAGATGTATACTTATATCACCCTCCACACCACCATCCCCATCGAGGCAAAACACCAGGTCCAGATGGCTCTTCCTGTTCCTGCTGTGCTGTGTGCTGGTTGGTCGTGTGCAGCCACAGGGGCGGGAGGATGTGACCAACTCATGAGAGGTGACATCACTGGCTCAGTGGCACCCTGGCAGCAGAGATACCACCCATGCTGGTTCGGCCAGTCCAGCACCAATGTGTTCACACAGCTTGTTAACATGGCCTGCAACATTACACCTAGACATGTGCGGTTATGAAGGGCTCATGTGCTAAATAAAATGTCCAGGCATTATGTAAGAGCATTATCAGACTGGGAGCACTGGGCCGCCCAATCCCATGCAGCCGTGAGGCAAAGCCAGGCTACTTACAGCCAAACCTGTCACAACAGCATTGATTTAGGCTGATTACACCAGGGGCCTGGATAGTAACTCACAGCCCCAATGCCTTCCCCACTATTGGTATTCATTACAAAAGGTGGCTCTGAATCTTGCTGTAAAATGGCCAGTGACCAAGTGGAGTTGTGCTGGGTCAGCAAATGGTGCTGCACTGAAAAAGGCAATGACATTGACTTTAGCTACCTGATTCAATTTAATATCAGCATTTTAAGTGTAACCCTAAATTACCAACTAAAGTGGGCCTTTATGTAAACTTACTTGGCAGGAATGCATAATGGATTCCAGAATCCAATATAAATAATGGCTCAAATATAAAGTACAGACAGAGGACGGTGCTTCCAATCAGCAAAAATCGTGACATCACTGAGAAACAGACCAAAAACAACACAGACGGAGCCCCACAGTGCGGGGGGTGGGGGCGGGGAGCAAAACACAAGAGAGCACCTGTTGTGGGCGACCTTCTGCTGCAGCATGGGGTGAATCACTGCCAAAGGAGGAGGCAGAGTACAACACGGGGCCGGACAGGTGTTGTACAGGGACGAGAGAGTGTGTGTCGCTCTGCGTTATCTGGGTCTCCCCCGTCAGTGAGAGTGTATATACTCTGATCCTCTGCCGTGTGTCTGGAACGTCTCTGGACAGCTGTAATCTGACTGAGCGGGCAGCAGGAGGCAGACGGTGGAGTCAGTTGTGTGTGTGTGTGTGTGTGTGTGTGTGTGTGTGTGTTTTCAACTTCTTCTCTACAGGCCCCAGACAGACAGTTCTAACTACCATACTAATACACCGAATAACATAAGAGCTCAGAAGTACAACACTTGCCAGCTGACTGAGTCTCTCCAGTTATGACTCGCTCTGAGATCATGTGAGTGAGTATTGTTAGAACCCTCAACAGGACAGAATGCGCCATGTTTGAGGTCATCAAAAGGGAAATCACTATTCTTAGCACTGTGCACAGGTACTTTACTGTATGACCTCATGTGGCCATCCAACACGTCTGTGAAGAGGACCAGGGCTGAACAAAACATGGCTATTTCTAAACAATGCCAGTGTGGTTTGGGGGCTTTCTTTTTGTGTCAACATACAAAGACAGACTATAACAAGTGTACGTTCTGGAGTCCACAAATAAAACTCAACCACACTATGCCTGAAATAGTTAGAAAGCTGATACAATAAGTTGAGATGTCCCAGGTTTTCCACAGCAGCTGTTTATGGGACCTGAAACGGCTCAAGCCACATGATGCGATGTTGCTCATTAAGGACAATGTATACTCTGCCATTGTTCCTCTCTCCTCACACCATCCTGACTCATGCACAGCTCAACTCAAAGAAAAACAAGGGGGTCAGATGACGGTGGTTAGACTATTGAGAATAGCCTCAGTGCTCCTCCTCTACCAAAACCATGGTAGTCTAGGGAGAACATTAATACAATTAAGATGAATTGTAATTCTGGACACCAATTCGCTAATGAAAGGCATCATAACTGACACATTTCTATTCATGGTCCTATGTAACATACATTGGAACATACCAAATTATACAAAACACGGCAACCTGACGTATGAGTCCAATACTTGCAGTTCACAGGAAGTCTCCAAAAGAGGCTGGCTCCAAAAGTGAGTCAATCCCCATTGGATATCCGACACTGAAGTTCAATAACTGGGCAGACAATGTTCTATTGTGTTGCAGTTGGCATTAGGAGTTCCAATTACTCACAATCAAGTTGGAACTAAAGCCCCGGCACGCTAAACTACAATCAGGCTCTATCACCTCATCGTTCACCCAATCAATGTCTTGACCTCCAACACCCACCATACAGAAGGTCACAGCCTGAGAGACATGTCACAGGCATGTCACTGCCAGGTGGACATGCCTGGACTTGGCCACTGGTCAATCTGTGCTGAACTAAATAAACCTTGGCACGGAGTAAATACGTCCTCTCAGCACCACCACTCACTTTTCAAAGTGAAGGCCAGAAAAGTGAGGTATCGGGCCCTTGAGCAATGTGGTATAACCATCACAGGAGCAGTACAGCATGTTCCAAATAACAATAGCACCACATAATCTGTCTGTCAAACAGGGGAGCCACTGCTGTGCAGCAGCTTCAGCTGGTACAAGCTTTCATAATTAGAGGATGACAGTGAGGAGGCCAACCTGATATGGTGAGGATCCATGAAGGGCGGAGACCAGATGTAGCTATGTGCCTCAGCTCATCAGTTCTTCAGTGTTTGGCTCAGACAAGGTTCATGAGGTACCACAACAGCCTTGCTAGTGTGGTGCATTATTGGACTATATTTACATGACACTGTAAAGTGTCCATCAGTGTGCCCTTTACTCCAGGCCAGTCCCATCAACCTAGATGCCTGGTGTCAGTGTTTCTATATAAAGGTTCCTCGCTGCGAGGCGAGGCAGGGGTTAAAAGTCTCAGCCCATCTAAGGCATATGTTTACTGTGGGTTGAGGAGTCCCATTACCAGCATATTGTGCTCTCAAGGAGATCTGGCTTCGACCACTCAGCAGCTCGATTCTGGTTTCATAACATACACAAACAAACAATCACTGATTGACTCGGGCTAATCTCATCATGACGGAGAAGAGAGGCCCTTCATCACCTCCTCAAATGCCTGCACTGTGTTGTCAAATCAAGACACTGTTTAACCCCAGATCACACAACAACAACAACAACAACAACAACAAGGCACAAACACAATAATTCAGTTTATACGATGAATGGAGCTTATACAAGATCCCACGTCAGGGCTGTCTCTGGGCAAGAGATTAAGGTATCCAGACAAATTAATGCAATAGTAGTATTAGCATAATCTTGCTGAGACAAACAAGGTTGCCCCCTCTGTCCCCGTCTCACCCCCTCGCTGCAGATACAGCCACATGTAAACAGGTTGCAGAGCATACGGCAGGAGCCCACAACAGGGTGGGTGTCAGGAACATTTTGCAGAGGCAGCCCTGTCAAAACAAGAGCCACTGGAAAATGGAACAGTGTTTTGGCATGAGGAGGGGGGGGGGCGTCTTGCAGGTTGGGCGGGGGGAGGAAGCAGCTGACTATGGATGGATGGGTGGATACATCCCAAAACTGGAACAGAAAATGAGTGTGTTGTGCATACACGTCCTCATTCACCCGGGTCAGGCTTTGTTAATTCACATAACCAGAGACCTGGCTGACCAGCTGTTACATAATTCCCCCTGGCCTGATTCTGCTTTCTGGATCCTCTCAGGACTCTGGGTACAGACCAAGCAGGAAATGCACAGCTTCACACACACAGACATCATTCCTATGTACATATGCATGTGTGTGTGTGTGTGTGTGTGTGTGTGTGTGTGTGTGTGTGAGTGAGACACTTACCTCTCTCGGTCTTCATGTTGTCTTGTGTCATCAGGATGCCCTCGGGGTCTCTCGCAGGGGCTTGTTTTCGATCACTCAGCTGAGATGTGTCTGATCTCCCCTCTCCTCCTCCTCCTCCTCCTTCCCCTGTACCCGTGTATTAGCTAAGCACTAATATCAGCTGTAGAGTGTCGGTGCCAGCGGCCCCCTATCCAACAACAGAGCATTGCTTTGTTAGCATGCTACTGTACGACTCGCACTGTATTGTCCAACACAAAGACAGCCAGGTGCCAGAGTTGTCAGTCCGCTTGCAGTGTAGCTAGCCAAACCAGTGAGATTAGCTGGGTGGCTACACTCACACAACCCGAGTCAAAGCACAGCACCTCCAGAACAGTTAATGTCGCGATACATGTCTGTCTCTTCTCCTGTTGACTCTCTCTCTCTCTCTCTCGCTCTCTCTCTGTGCTAACTCAGCACCGTTAGCTAGGTAGCCAACCAACTAACCGTGACGTGAGCGTTACTTGGTGGACGTAAACATCTCCCAGCCCATGTAGAGTCACGCAGGCAGGGCAGACAGGCAGGTAGGTAGCCACCGCCTCGGCTACACTCGCCAACCACCACGACTCGGCTACCAACACGGCGTCACGTCTTCTATCATTCTCCCCACGAAGCCGTTTAACCCACGTCACCAAGCGGCTGTAGTTGTCGGTGTCCTACCCGCACACAGAGCTCCGACAGCCGCCATCTACTCAACGCCACCTGGGTTGACTGCCTTTGTGGTCTCCATGAAAACTTTTTTTTCCCACCCCCTTGACTAACAAACAAACAAAACAAGCCGCAAAGTCAATGTTTACACCGACGTTAGCAAAAAAAAAGTAGTTAGCAGTTTAACCATCGACAAGCTAACTATTAAAGAGACGAGGAAGAGGAGACACGGAGCTGCGGTGTGTCCTGGTCGTGATGCTGCTGCTCCCAGTCTGCTGCTGCCCCCTCTCTCTGCTTCTCTCTCTCTCTCTCTCTCTGTTTCTCTCTCTCTCTCTCTCTCTCTCCGCTGCTTGTCAAAACAGATCAGTGCAGCTCCAGTCACGTGTCCCAACAACAGCCGCGCTCGTCACTTCCCTCTCGGCCAGCCTTGCATGAACTCGCAGCCATAGCAACCGCTAACTCACAGTCAACCGCTACCGAAAAGTTCCGAAGCGTGACCTGCGTGTCCGAGTTAGGTGAAAACAAAATATTAAACACTAAACACCCAATTTCCTCCCTGCCCCGGACCACTTCCGGTTGCCTTGGTTGGCGTCGTTACAGCGATGTTCGTCCTCCCAGAGAGCTGCGAAACTGGACAAACAAAAGAAAAGGGCCGCTGTGATTGGATGGTGGAGCTCGGTGCGCGCTCACGTGCGCACGTGAGCGTTCGTTCTTTTCCGTGGTGAACATTTTGTTCTGGCTCGCTTCAAGCTAAAGATCATATGTGTGAGTATATATGCGTGTGTATGTCAGCACTTTTGATTATAGCACTGGTCCACAGTTGTATGAAGCTACTGACAACTCTATGGCAGATGTGCCAAGTGACTGTCACTCAAAACAAACAAACAAACAAATACATTCATATCAAACAATAAAAAACTAATAATTAAGATCAGAATAAGGAATCTTGGAATTTGAAATGAAATTAGATCTATGTACAACAACCACAGCAGCAGCAGCAGCAGCAGCAGCAACAACAACAATAATTATGATAATCATGGTCAATACATACTATATGATATCTATAATCAGTGGTTTGGCTCAATGCTTTCATAACTGCTGTCTGTGGTCCATTGTCATTTTGGTTCAAATAAAAAGAGACAGAGGGAGCGCTCTCTGTTTTTATCTCTTCTTTGCTGAAACCTCTTGAACAAAGGCAAAGGCCAAAATGAGGACACGAGAATCTGCTTCACAAATCTGTGTGACAGCTGCACTTTACCATTGTTCACTGCACAGACACACACACACACACACACACACACACACACACACACACACAGTCAACACAGTGGGCTTTATTTCTGTGTAACACCATTACCACGTTAGAAAAAAATAACAGCGATGTTTATACTTTTTGAGTAAAGTGAAAAGTAATTGTCAGATTATTTCCATATAACAAGACTTTATTGGATTTTATCATTGACTGGCTGTTATTCTTTTGTTTCTCAGGCCTGTGACAGAGAGAATCTGGGGTCACGGAGTCCACCACAATACAAATATGTACCAGTTGATTGTGGGTCTTCATTAAGCAAGGGAGCAAAGTTTACAGAGTTAATCTTTGTGCAAAACCAGCAGCTGTTTAACACTGTGGTTCATATACTATGTGATTAGATAAATGAAGCCTCAACTGTGGACAGATCCTAAATGCTGAGTCCTTTTCCCCCCACATTTAATGCTATATCATTCGAGTTATTGTCACATAGGCTAAATAACCATAAACTATTTCAGAACATGCATTAATGACCTGTGTTTACAAAAGGGCTGCTGACCCCAGCTGACCCTGACTGGAGCTTCCTATTGATTTATTGTAACTTTTACTTAAACTGTCAAATAGTTGTGTTGATTCTTTAATTCAAATGTTTCAGTAAACCAGAATAAAGGGTGGAGGACTTATGTATTAGCACGTGTACCACATGTGTTCTATTATGTTTTCATACAAAGGAATCCCTATGTGGGAAAACCCATATGGCAGCTCCCTCTAGTGGCAGAATAGAGGTAATGCAGAAAAGGCCAAATTGTGTCTCATATAGAATGTAAACATAGATGCACACCTTTTCGTCTATCGATCCTTCCATCCATCCATCCATCCATCCATGCATCCACCCACCCATCCATCCATCCATGCATCCATCCATCCATGCATCCATCCATCCATCCATCCATCCATCCATCCATCCATCCATCTACAGTACATCTGCCTGGCAGTGATAATGGAGAGGAGGACAGGAGCTGAGTGCAGCTGGGGTGAAGCAGTGAGGACATGTTGTCAGGGTAGTGGGCGTCGCCCCCTGGGGGTCACTGTCTTGTGACCTCACACTTAGGGAAAGTGCAGTTATAAATGGACCAGTCATCCTTTCACTGTCTGGCACCTTTACTTTACTGCTTATTCAGTTCACTGTGACCCATTTAAAAGTGTGGAGTGCGCACACACACACATACACACACACTCTTTCTCTCTCTCTCCTAACCTTAACACTTACCTAACCCTAACTGTAACCATAGCAACCCATTGTATCTGTACTTAGCACTTATCAAACCCTGACTCTCACACACATATATGCACCTAACTCACACACACACACACACACACACACACACACACACACACAGATATAAATAAAAGCCAGGATTCAGAAGCTGCAAATACCAACAGTTTATTTTCTACATTTTTTGTGACTACAGAAATGTTGAAACATCTGAACACTGAAAAAAGCTGGATGACATCATCACTTGCTTCTCAAATTTTCTTTCTTTTTTGGTTTGCTTAGCAATCACAACAGATGATATTGCACGGCACTGAGAAAGCAATCGCAAAGCTTCGGGAAACAGCAATGACAAAAATCAAGTCATGAGACATGGAGTTATACATCTGAGAGTAACACAGACAGTACTGCCAGTCACTCACACACACACACACACACTCACTCACACACACTCATACTGAAAACCGAGGAAACATAGTGAGTTGCAAAGGAAAGGTCGGACAAGAGCACGAGGCTGACGAGAGCGATGAGATTTCTTTTTGTTGAAGTGCAAGATGAACCGTGATCTATTCCTAAAATGGCTGTGACGACAAATCTGCTTGTTTATCAAAACCCTTCAAGCATCTTTGTGTGTGAATAGCCGGAGGAGGAGGAGGACACGCCCCCTCAGTGGGCGATAAACTAGTCCCGCCCCCTTCCAGCGTTCGAGATCCAGATGATTGTCTTAGGCGCCGCAGTATTGTTATGAGATGTGTAGTTAAGCTATAACCCATCACATGGGAACTCCTTATGGACAAAATAAGTTAAGGGGGCATTAAGATAAGGGGGATATATAAAGATAAGTAGGTCCACAGCACATCATTCACTCTGTCTTAAACATAATATGTCATGGTTGACTCTGTGGCGTCTGACAGACAGGAAACAGCACCAATTATATATCAGCACCAATCAGTCCCACACACACACGCGCACACACACACACACACACAATTTGAAACAGATCAGACCAGGGGTGTCAAACATAAGGCCCATGGGCCCAAACTGGCCCGCGAGATGACTTTACAAAGTGTCAAAATGTCAGAAAAGACAGTAATACATTAATAATGTACTTTTTAATGAGAACAAGGAGAAACATTTGGAGTTGTTGTTGTTTATAGGTTATTATGCTTTGATTTGACTGGCCCCGCCCACTTGAGATCAAATACCTGAACTAAAATGACACCCATTGGATTCGACCAGTGGTTCTCAACTAGTCCGTCTTCAGGACCCACCATCACCCCTTAATGACGAGCCGCGACCCAAACATCATCATCACTCCGATGCATAAAAAATCCTCTTCAAAATAAAAGCACAGGATTTGTTTCTTAACCACTTTTTGGGTCGCGACTCACCAGTTGAGAATCACTGAAATAGAACGATAGAAAATAAAAAACACACACACCTTGCATACCTGCAGGCCTCAGCAATACCGTGACATACACACACACACACACACACACTATAGAGAAGAAGGTGAGCACTTCCACTGTGTCGTCCCTGTACACACTCACACACTGATTCCTTGTTAAGGTTCTTTTTGCAGTTTTATTAGACTTTGCTCATGGTCATGAACACGAGTACGTACCAAAAGAACAGATACTAGGTGGAGCGGAGCGGCGGTGCCACGGCGAATTAATAAAACAGACCCAGCTCCGCGGCACGGCCCCTGGCAGACCGGCTGCCCAGCCTCCGCTCCACCTCACTCTGTGCATGAGGCAGCAAAGTGGGCGGGGGCTTGCAGCCCCTCGCTTTTCAGATGCTTTCAGATTGTACATTGAACAGGAAGGAGGTTCCCCACGTGGTCGAGTTCAGCTCGTCTACACAGCCCTACGCCTCTCTACATTCTATACCCGTGCGAATGGCAAATCAAAAACAAGTCTACCTCACGAATGCCAGTGCTTTTTCAACATTATATCAACATTGTTTTGTTTGTTTTTTTACCCCCAAATTTTTGGTTTGTTTTAAAAATCTTTGGATGTGCAGTAATACCCATAAAATAACTGTATTGTTTTTTTTGGTTTTTTTTTCTGAAAAAGTCAAAAGAATAGAAAAACACACACAAACAAACACTGCTTTGTTTTGCTGCCAGGTGCTGGACAGAGTAGCTCCTGTGTGACTCTGTCAGCTCTGGCACGTCGACGCTCTGGGTTTCTGGCAGTGTTTGAAACACACGTTGAAATGCCGGCTAGGATTCAGCTGAAGAAAAATACAAACTACTCCTCTTGTCATATCTAAGCGTGGGCGATAAGGCTGTAACATAAAACTGTCTTTTCTTTTTTGTTGTCTTTTGTGTTTTTTTTCTCCAAAAAACCTACTATGTACAAATCTAGAGTTTCTACAAATGCATAAATTAAAGCCGTGGGTTAAAACGATACAAAAATGCCATTAAATTAAAAAAGCACAACACAGACAAAAGGGAAAAGTATGAACACAATATCACAGCAGTTGGTTTTACCCTGTCAAAGCAAGAATAGTCTACCATTGTAAAACTGATAAAAAATATGCCTCTCCCTCCATCCCATAAAGTTTCAACCCTGAAACTCGTCCTCAGAGCACTTCTGCCGAAACCGTGAAGGAAAACAAAAACTACAAAATCGATCATCATAACAATAACAGTTAGCACACAGGTGGAGTTCTGCCTTACGCACACAGAGACGTCTCCATGCAGAACTCAAAGGAATTATTACTATGAGGTATTCAGAGACATTGGTACAAGACATGCACGGCCAGAGTGCTGGAACCACACACAGCAGAGGGAGGGGGGGAGGGAGGAGGGGGGGGGAGGAAAGGAGGGAAGGAGAGGAGAGGAAACAAAGACCTTTGGTTTCATCTGTAGAAGTGGACAACAGAAATTCCTTTGGTATGTTTGTGTCATTGCATGGTTGCGCCGGCGAAAGCACCACGGTGTGATTTCAAAACAAGAGAAGAAGAAGAAGAAGAAGAAGAAGAAAGAAGAAGAAGAAAGAAAGAAAAGCTTTTCCTTGTTTCTTTAGTAGTGGCCTTTCTACAGGCTGAGGTATTCACAGAGTCAAAGGTGAGAGGTCAACAGCGGTTTAACACTTTGGTTCAAGCAAGGCACTCGTCCTGGGAGTTTGTTTTAGAAAGATTGCAACACGTCTGCTTCTACTTTCAGGAACATGTCTGCCTGGAGTCCGGATTCTGCCCCTGTGGCTGTGTCAGCTTGTCGTGGGAGGATGTGCGACCTGATTGGTGGAGCAGTCTTGTGGGCGGCGGCCGAGCTGGAGGAACAGTAGCCCCAGACTTCTAGCCCTGCCTGTGTGTGTGAGTGTGTGTGTGTGTGTGTGTGTGTGTGCGTGTGTGTGTGTGTCTCCACGCCCAGATCAGCACATCCGCCCACGGCTACATCAGCATGAATGAAGCTCACAGATGAAGCAGGAGCACAGCTGAGCAGGGGAGCGTGGGTTTGAGTGCAGGTGGGAGGAGAGGGAGGAAGAGGGGGGGGGGGGAGACAAAGGTGGGGGGGGGGGGTCGGGGGCGGGGTCACACACAACATCGTATCTTTTGTTTTGTTTTTTTAACACCACTCGCCGAGGCCGTGCAATGAGAAAAAATCTTTGGTTATCTTTGGTATCATCAAAGTGATAGAAATCACGTATGGAACTTGAGTGAGGTAGCATCTTTGGTTCACACTATAAAACATCAGCAGGTCTTGACACTTTTTTTTTTTTTTTGGTTTCTTGTCGTCTTCTCTCTCTCTCTCTCTCGGTCTCCCTCTCTCGCCCCGTCCCACCTCAAGCGCGTCGTCCCTCTGATGGATGTGGAGCTGAAAACCCCCGGGCCCCTGTGAGTCGAGGACGATGGCGAGGGGCCAGCTTTCATATCTCTAAATGCTGCGCTTGCCCTGAGCCAGCCCTGTGTAGTGCTTTCCTCCTAGTGCTGAAATGCATAGCTTACCCCGGAGAGCGGTGGCAGAGAGAGGGGGGGGTGGGGGGAGGGGGAGGAGGGGGAGGAGCTAGAGTGTACTGGCGAGGATGCAGCGCTGCTCAGGTGACGAGCTGACGTTGCTGTGTAAGCACCTGGAATTGATTCGATCATTGATATCATCCCCTCGTCTCTGATGAGGAGATAGGAATCAAATAGGAGGCGAAGGAGGGAGGGGAAGGAGGGAGGGGGCGAGGGAGGGATGACGCCGAATGTTTATCATGGGAGTGATGACACAGGAGGAGGAGGAGGAGGAGGAGGAGGAGGAGGAGGAAGTCTGAAGTATAGAGCCGAGCGTGTTGTGAAGAGGAAACATCCCACAGAGTGGATTTGTCTTTGCAGCTGCTGGCGTTTGAATGTTATAGAAACCCGGACCAGGACCCGAGAGAGAGTCCAGGTCCGGTTACATCTGTGATGGTTCATCCTCACAAACATGCTGTTTGATTCAGGAGGGCGTCTATAAGTTAGATTTCAGGGTTTACATATGTTATATTTTATAATGAAGGTGAGTGGATCATTCTGCTCTGCTTCGCTAGTATATCTAACAGTCTCAGAGGGTCTGGGGGGGGAAGGGGGGGGGGGG